>APFE030417235.1:0-15498 GCA_000404065.3 Pinus taeda
GAAACACATGAGTAGGAGCTAGATCAATCAAGTTTTCTTTGAAAAACAACTTGAAATAAGGAGTAGATCAAAATGAAAAGATTTTTGCACAAGAAATGTGGCTTCTTAAAGCCATAAGAATTCTTCAAATATATAAATCTCTGTGCTTTGTGTATCTTGGGAAAGGGAGTTAGTTATGAGTAATATACATATGAAAACAGGGGAATTAGTCATGCATCAGTATGTTGCCTTTCTTGTAGATGCTTCAGCAAGCTTAGTCTTGGAAGAGACAACTTTTCTGCAACCCCAGCTACCTACCCAACTAGATTTCCTAGCATTTTTTGCTCCTTCTTGGAGGGTGCACTTGGACTTGCAAACCCTTTGAATGCTTTTTCTTTTCATTGGCTTTTGCTTACATCTCCTATCTAACACAACCCTTATTTCTTCCAAGGCCCCAGATTAAACAGTTGGGAACCTTTGTTTCTCTACCTAGCTACTTGATCTGCCAAGATTAAACAGTTTGGACAGATATCATTCTCTATACTACAACACGGAAATTGAAAACATGGCATGATCCAGATTAGACTGTTGGACCATCCATCAAAAATTGAATTCTTATCAAAACTGATGTAGACACTGCCTTCTCAGGAAAATATGAGATCTTTGCATTTGCCAAAGCAGAGCATATTTGGACCTCTGATATCCAATCATGAAAAATGAAACCTATTGGTATAGGTATCCAACACCTTCGTGCAGGTATCTTCGTGCTCTATTCCACCCTTCAGTACCTTCGCAAAGTGTTACAATCGACCTTCATGCAGCCCTAACTAGGGGCTGAGATGATTTCACGCTGCTAAGGCAACGAACTGCACTAATTCTCGAATTAGACTAAGTATGTTACTTATCTTATC
This sequence comes from Pinus taeda, assembly GCA_000404065.3. Classification (NCBI taxonomy): domain Eukaryota; kingdom Viridiplantae; phylum Streptophyta; class Pinopsida; order Pinales; family Pinaceae; genus Pinus; species Pinus taeda. Next base: position 891 of record APFE030417235.1, read on the forward strand.
GACAGACCTTAACTATCTTCACATAAATTGGTATTCTAACTTGCATTCACTTAGCCAATACAATTATACACATTCGCACATCATATAAGCATTAGATGTGAAATTCATACCCAATAAACAGATGCATAAAACAGGAAAAAAGACGCATAATTGATAGAAATTTCTCTTTATTAATACTTCTAGAGAACTACAGACTCAAACCGCCCTGTGCACTCAGCTGCAGGGGTCCGCGCACTCAACTGTGGACTACTAGGCCTCTACGAACTCAACTGTAGAGCCTCTACCTATGCTATGACCCAAAACTAGACTTTACACTTTAGATCTATCTCACATACATCTTCATCATTTGATCTATTTGATTGTCTTAACTACTTAGAGCTTCGCTCTATTTATACAATCCCATGGTTCGCGAACCATGGGTAGATCTTCTATAACCGACATTACATTATCAAAATAACGACAGACAACCCTATGACTCTTTAACAAACTACGCTCTTCGCGCCCACAAAATGCAGAGTCTTTACATTCGAATTACAAAACTTGGACCAAAATCTGGGCTCTAAGCCCCAAAACTATCCTTAAGGGATCTCGTGCCCAACACTTGTGAATATATATTATAGTTGTTTTAGCATTAAATTATCTTCATCAAGCAATTACACTTCAGAAATTCAACCAATAACCATGAAAGGAGAGTAGATATCAAAATGCATAGGAGAAAGAGACAAAGTTTTCCCACCAAGTGCCAAGTCAAAATATCAATTGACTGACATGATTACAGAAGGATCGACCTGAAAACCAACATGTTGGAAGGAAGATCAAAATTTTAATAAAAAGGGAATGTTACTTTATTTTTAGATATGTTGGCTACCACCAAGAAGAAGCAGGTTCACGAAACTGAGCACTTACCCAAGTTTGGGGTAACTAGCATGGACATTTTTATCCAAGTAAACGCTTACTTCCCATTGCAGTTATTTTCTGCCTCCACCAGTGCAAGAAAATTTCAAGGTAAAAATATCTTCTTTCTTCTTTATTTACCCCTTCCCAACTTATTTATTCCCTCATGAATTGATTGCAAAATTTGATGCAGTCAATCCGAAAGGCATGTTCAAGAAACACCAAGGGATGGAAAATAAATTTTTCTTGTATAATAAGGAAAATTTTTAAGTCTAGCCACAGAAGTATGTCCTATCAGATTCTCTGTGTGGTAAAAGTCTCTGGTGCAAGCACAGTGCAGTGTAAGTAGGTTTGGTTGCAGAAACACAGTTGACTGTGAAAGCAATTTTACACAGCCCTGGATTGGTTTATCAGGGATATGTTATCTCATTCCTGGTTTTAATTGATGCTTTATTTCATTATTTACTAATCTAGGAACAAATCTTTAAAGTGCAAGATGTGTAAGGTTTAGAATCTAATATTTTTTAATAAATGTTGAAGTATGTATGATTGGATGCTGACTGCGGGATGGTACTACTGTCCAATAACTTGCACACCCTCCTTGAAATGATTTTGCACTACTTGACTATTATTAGTTTACCTGCAATCTGATCATTATAATCATTGCACCACCGCTGCCTATACCACCATTGCATCCAATCATCACAATTCACCCATAGTGGGTTGACACGAATCAATACCTGATGCGGGGGGGATGTTCCATCATAACTAGTGAGTGGGTCTGAAAAGACGGAGGGTGGTGAATCTTTGGCATAGAACTCTTGGCGAACGTTGGAGTCACTCAGAAATTCCTTCGACGGTGTGAATAGAGTGAAGTGGAGTGTGGTTCGAAATGGCACCTGTGAGGAATGAACCGATGTCTTTCTAGGAAATTGAACAAATCACTGAGTACATGAACAATCTTACACTATTGCAAGAATCTGGGTTCTTTCCATTTCTACAGAAGTTTGACGGGTTCAACATGGCAGTGGCATTACAGTTTGCAAGGATGTTCAAATAAGGTTGAGCCAAGGCCAGGTCCTTAAAATTCAAAATTACGGAGAAGTTCATCGCACAAGCCACAGGCTTTCCACTTACAGGGGAGCACTGGTTTAAAAAAGAGTAGCTTGCGAAGAAGCATTGGCACCAGTTTGTGGTTGATAAGAAAATTAAGGTCGATTGGAGAAAGGGACTTCCACAGACTGCCATGGCTGGGAAGTGGCGAGATTTACTGTTGATATTGCAGAAGCTTTTAACCGGAGAAGGACACTATACCTTGGCATTTTTATACCACCTTCAATTGTTGTTGCATTTCGAGGCAGAAAAATTGATTAATTTTCCTCACTTCTTGCTTAGAAGCCTTGAGAAGATGGTGAAAAAAATGTGCATAGCAGTGCAAACCAGGTTGCAAACAAGCTCTGCCATCATGGGCTTATTACAATTTTGGTCAAGAAAAAGTTATAAAAAAAGGGGATAACATGGGAAGCATTTTTGAAAGAATTCTGAGCAAGGGGTGCAGAAGAATCTGCTAGCACCAGTATAGGTAAGAAGAGAAAGGCAGGGGCATTGCCTCCAGCCAAGTGGTAAGGTAAAATTTCACCAGTGCAAGCAGAAAAGAGGGTCGTTGAGAACACTCCACCCGTGGCAAAGAAGAGGAAGCCTAGAACCTAAATGAGGAGAAAATTTTTTTCCCAAGGGATGAACCAGTCGATTTCTCCAATTGTAATCGATGAAACACCCCAAAGTTCCCCCAGTTCATAATCTCTCGGTGCTTGTAGATGAAGTGGCACACACTATGGAAGATGAGGAGAACGCGGAAGATGATGTCTTGTTGTCAACATTTGTCAACAGGCTAAAGAGTAGAAAGACGACATCGACACCGCATACTGGTGAAGTGCAAGTAGAAGAGAACGAAGAGGAACAACATGTAGAGGATCTTGATAATTTCAACGATCTAGACGTAGAAACCCTTAATGATTTCAAGGGTCAGGGTACTGAAAACCCTAAGATTTTAGAAGTTCAGGGTACTAAAGACCTTGCAATTTTTTGAGGTCAAGGTATTAAAGACCCTGCAGTGTTTGAAGGACATGGTATTGAAGTCCCTGCAACTGTAGGAGATTGAGGAACTAAAACCCCTACTGATTTGGAAAGACAAGGTGTTGCATCCCCTAAGAAGCCGGGAGAACAAGGTGCTAAGAGCCCCAGGGAATTGAGTGCATAAGGCACAAAGATTGGTGAGGGAATCAAAACCCTCAATAACGAGAATACCCCGAGTATAGAAACCCTCGGCGATGTCATAAAGCAGGATTTTGACAGCTTCGACCTTGATGATGATGGGACTTGTTTTGAGTCTGTGCCAAAAAAGGCGTTCACACTCGAAGATCTTAGCACAACACCCTCCACTCTTTTCCTCAATAGCATAATAGTAGATCTGGAGCAAAAATTCCATGACCTGGAGGATTTGAACCCTTTCATGAAAGAGCAGAGTTGACAGAAACAGAGAGAGATGGAGTAACTTGCAGAGATAAAGAGGCAGAAGCAGCAAGTAAAGGTATGGAAGTATAAGGCTTCCAAATTCTATAGACGCCTCAAGAAGGTGACTAAGTAGCTACAAAAATCCTGATACAAGAAGCCAAAGATAGTAACAGCATGAACAAACATTGAAGCTCAGGAGTGAGGAGCTGGCCATTCATTATTGAAGATTTTTTGCAGAGGTAAAACATTGTGTGAGGACACACAACAGCTTAGGCATGGGAGGATGTTAGTATCCTAAACGGCCCTATCTTCTACCCCATTTCCATCAAAATCAACCTCTATTTTATCTCAATAGAAGACCCTTCCTTCCTGCACTAGTACAAGATGGTTACCAATTCCTGCACATGCTCATATTTTATATTAAGATATATTTCAGCACTTCATTAATCATTTTATATGGATTTCATGCCTATTTACATATCTCTTGTAACTCATATTAATTTCATAGAGTAATCACGGAACTTAGTATTAATTATGAATTAGTATGACTAGTACAGGTAGATTCCTGCACCGCCACAAAGATTGTCTGAGATTTCCGAGAAGCCAAATCTTCCACAAGGATGGGTCTCGATCCTTGACTCCGAGTTTAGTTGTTGATGAGTTGAAACAGGATAATAGGTGGTGTGAAATCAGGGAATATTTTCCAAGGTTAGGTTACGGCCAAGCGAGATTCATGTGTATTATAACCACTAGCCAATTTTGTAATTTCGGTTTCTAAGTCTGTTCAGTCAAAAGGCCTAAACAAGAAATGTCTATAATTAGTGAAAATGGCTAGAGACGAAAGGATATAGAGAATATAGATATAGGTAGGAGGAGGCTAGTAAGTAGAGAACCATCAATTGTAATTTTTGCTTATGTAATCCGGTTATTGCCTCAACTCTGGGGTTGGACTGCTCTGTCATGTATATTTGTCAAATCAAGTAATACAAGAGAATTGTCATGATTTGCATACATAGCATCTAGTTTATCTTTGATGTATCTTTCAAAGTGTTGAGATTTTTCGTTCCTTAGAAGGGGAACGAGATGGTTGGCTAGGGCCCAACCAACCTAGCTCGTTTACCCCTCTCGCTTTTGTTATCCAGAAAGAAGGTGTGGATATTTTGATTGCAGCTGTGTGATGTTATAATCTTAATCTTTATCTTTCAAGTTCTGATTTAAAATACATTTTGTAGCTAATGTGTGAAACAGATCCATGGTTTGAGAGTTAGTTGTGTGTACTTTGTTTATGAGATATCTTTATTGCATTTATTTCATTCTCAATCTTTGTTTTAACTCGTTTTTTATCGGATCGTGCAGATAAATCTTTCCTGCACCAGTGCATGTTGTTGCCTACACTTTGGTTTAATTATTCTTTTGCAGCAAACAATGAATCAATTCTCTGCATATTATTTCCAGTTATTACGCAAGTGAATGAATCATTAATTTAGTAACTGTCTTCGGTATTAAAATTACATCTTTAAGAGGATCTGGAAGTAGTTGCATAAAATTATCATAAACATATTATACTTGCAAAGAACATAAACATTCTTTGAATGGATTACTAAAGTTAGATAACACATGCAAAATGCTTAGACTACTATTTGATTCTTTTGAAGTGCCTTTATTTCATGAAGTTCATTTCCTTTGCAAGGTTTAATGAATTGAAGAAATTCCTTTTTCACAGATAATTTACTTCAAAATTTCATTTATAGTTTCAATTCTTTCCCAACAAATCTTTTAGTCTTTTCGAAAGTAATTTGGAAACTAGGTGAAGGAAGCTCTACTTTGGTGCAAGAGCTAGTCTCTTGTCACAGAAACAGAGTACTCTAAGCCCTTAGGCTTAGAGCACTTCCACTAAGACATAAGTCTTTAGTAAGGAAGGGCATATATAGTTTTGCATAGAGATATTCTACTTACACTAGTGCAAGTAGATTGTAACAGTGTAAGGATAGGTTGTTTGTGTGGAAGGAAGATCAGAAGGAAGACAAAATTCTGCAAGGGAAAACTTGTCAGATTGTTAGCCATCTATCTGAAGATGAACATAGCATTTCATTACAACATTTAATATTTTTTTCGTTGTGTGGAATTTCTTTACTTGATTTACATTGAAATTGTCTTTTACATTCGAGCACTAGAGTTTCTTTGGTGTTAATTACCTTTCTGATTGTTTTTTGTCTGATTCTGCAAAGCATTTCCTTTAAGAATTAAGATTAGAGATAAGAAAAGTTCATACCATTTCTTGCATTACCTATGCTTCGTCTCTAAGTTTACGAAAACCTCAGGTTGACAATTAAGTGTTGAGGAGTTTGTTCAAGCACAATTCTTGCACCCAACATTTTGGCGCCGCTGCCGGGGAGGCGATTTGAATCGGTAAGAATTTTCCATTTTTTGCAATAGGGGTAAGTCTGCTATTATTTTTTCTACAGTGCGATTCTATTGTTTGAAGGAATTTATAGGTTTCGATTTATTTTTTTTTAACTTGCAGTTTTTATTTGAATTTCATTTTGTCATTTTTTGAAATGAATCCCTAAAAGAGATAGGGGTCCGAAGCCCACTAGGGGCCAAAGAAACACTGACAAATATGAAATCAAAACTCATATTGGGCCTTCTTTTGCAGGTATAAATTCCAAACAAACTTAGACTCATCACGCAGGAACAATCCACCTAGGCCCTATAAGCAGTGGTTCAGGTGTGACACAACCCATAAAGGGGAAGAAGGGGAATATTGGAATCCATAGTCAACCTTCTTAGCCTGTTAAGAGTGGTTTGGGTGGAATAACAAAAATGGCAGATATGGAAGACCATGCAAAAGGAAGTGGTGAAAATAAGGTAAATGAGGAACAGTCCACTTTCGTATTCCTGATTGTGGATCCTAATACACAAGTACAAATGAAAAACATTTCACCATTAGCTCTTCCTCATTTTTGTGGTAAAGTACATGAAGACCCAGACTCTTTCTTATTTGAGTTTGATATTTTTTGTAGGAGTTATGATTATTCATTGGATGCCCAAAAGTTGAAGTTGTTTCCTGCAACCCTCAAGGACGTAGCACTCCGCTGGTTTGTGGGACTAGGAGGAAACACTATATCTTCTTGGGAGCAAATGAAGAGAGTGTTCTTGTCAAAATATCAGGAATATTATAAAACTAGAGATATTCAAGATGAAATCTTTACTATTGTGCAAAATGATGATGAGATTTTAGAGGACTACTTGGAGATATTCTTGTATATCCTTCAAAGGTTAAAGCACAAATTTGATCTAAGTACCATTAGAACCTTGTTCTTACGTGGGCTCACTAATGATGCTAGAAATAATTTAAATTTGTTAGGACAAGGGGATATTATTCAAAAGACTTTTGATCAGATCTATGACTTGTGCAGGAAATTCTCAAGGAATCAATATAGATTCGGTAAAGGAATTCGGAATAAAAACATAAAAATTGAATGTACTGATGCTATGATTATTGGATTAGAAAACAAAATGGACAATATGAAAATTGAAATAATGAATACTATTAGTAAACAAATAGACTCTTTGAAGTTTCAGCAAAAACTTGTAGAATAGCAAGAGATATTGTCCATTTTCTGTCCTAAATGTAGAAGAAAGTGTCCTTTAAGAGAATGTCCTCTAGATATTAAAGCAACTAATAAATGTGAAATTTTTGCAGATAACCATGCTATGGATAAATGTCCCACTATACCTGGGCTGAAAGTTGTATTGGAGGGGGGACAACCTGAAGCTGAATCATTGCATGTTATGGGAGCAAGAAGGAATTGGCCTTAGGTAAGTACAGGTATGGTTCCTAAATCTCCACCACATTGTTTTGGTTATAATGCACATTCATATTCCTATCCTACCATTGGTCACTCTCACCATTGGTAGCATGGGAATCAATATCAATATGAAAAACCCTCCCAATCTTGGCAACAAGGATGGAGAGGGCCAAACCATTCACATCATTCACATAATCCCTATCATGCACCTATGCAATCATACCCTCCTACATATGCACCTTACCCAATGCCTCGACCATCATTACCTCAACTGAGTCAACCTATGCCACCGTTACCGTTACCTCTACCATTTTGACCTTCTCAACTACCTACTCAACCTTTACCCAACCCCAATAATAAAGTGGTACAAATGATACATTCTATGACCCCGCTTTCTTCATCCAGATTTCAAACTATGCCAGTTGGAGTCAATGATCTCCAATTGAGATCAGGGAAGGTAGTAACCTCAGAGAATCAAAAGTAGCCCATGGTGATTATCGATGAGAAAGTAGAGGAGGAAACCCCTGACCATTACGAAAAAGATGACACCATTCAGCCTATCCTTGTACATTCTGAGCCCTTGTCATCTTCTTCCAACCAGCCTCTCTATCCAGAGATGTTAGTTGTGGAGAAGAAAGACCCCATTCCTGAGTCTATCCTGGCTTCCAAGCTTAGGAACCTTTTCATAAGGGTACCTTTGCTCCAAGCTATCCAAGAGATACCGATTTGTACAAAAATCATTGGGTAACTCTGTCTCAAGAAGCCAAGAAGGAGAAGATTGGAACCCCAAACCATTCAATTTGTTGATAGAGTAGTAGAGTCAATGACGAGATTATGCACATAGAAAAATATACCGACCCCGGAAACCCTGTTGTCTCTATTCAGATAGGTGATGTTCTTATCTCCAATGTACTTATATACCTAGGGGAATCCATTAATTTTATGACCAAGCAAACTATGGATCAACTTGGACTGGTCCATATTCGTCCTACTCCCACTGTGCTTGAACTAGCAGATTGATCTAAAATCAAGCCGGAAGGGGTGTTGGATGATGTAGTTATTTCCCTAGATTTTTGGGAATATCCCATAGATTTCATTGTGCTTTAGCCAAAGAACCCTGTGGGATGGCGTCCCTTGATCTTGGGACGACCATGGCTTGCTACGGCCGATGCTTATATTGGATGTCATTTTGGTGATATGTATATTTGCTATGGAGATTCCAAAAAGAAAGTCACCCTATATCCACCCACTAGATCTATTCAGGAGCTCTGAGACACTTTATGGTTAGACTACAATAGTGATGAGGAGACTCAACCTGTTTCTTTGATACATCAAAATGTTGAGTCCTCACTGGAGGGAGAGAATCAAGACTTCCTAAACAATCTATAAACCATCCCTAGTTTTGAGTCATTGAGTCAAATTTTTAGTCTAGATTTTCAGGAAGGATATGACTCTCTACCCCCATCATCACCATCTCTAGTGACACCCTTGTGTGCTTTTGAGCCTGATAATACTCTTGTTGAGATTAGTCCTGGTAAATCCTTGTATATCAGTTTAGACTTAGATCCTTCTCAGCGAGAACAGCTTGTGAAATTGTTGCAAAACCATCTTGATGCCTTTTCATGGGGTTATGAAGATATGAAAGGCATCCCTCATGAAACTTGTACATAGCATATCTATATTCAAGATGGAGCCCGACCTGTCTGACAACCCTAAATGCGAATGAACCCAACTCTAAGAGACATTGTAAAAGAAGAATTGCAAAAACTCTTAGATGTCAATTTTATCTATCCCATTTATGATAGCCAGTGGGTCTCTCCATTAGTATTAGTCCCAAAGAAAGATGGGAGATGGCACATTTGTATTTACTACAAAGAATTAATTAAAGCCACTCCCAAATATTACTTCCCCCGTCCTTTCATCGATTAGGTACTCGATACCCTTGATGGTAAGAAGTACTTTTCTTTTCTATATGACTTTAGCGGATATAACGAGATACAAATAGCACCCGAGGATCAAGACAAAACCATGTTTACATGCCCATGGGGTACATTTTCTTATCGAGTGCTTCCCTTTGGGCTACGTAATTCCCTGGCTACCTTTCGAAGGGCAGTCTTGGCTATTTTTGCTGACCTTGAATGCATAGAAATATATATGTAGATTTCTCTATGTTTGGTGATTCATTTCAAGAAGCCCTCAAGAATATAGAAAAATTGCTTCTTCGCTACCAAGAATCTCATCTCGCCTTGAGTGACAAGAAATTCATATTAATGTGCAAGGTGGGAGTGGTTCTTGGCCATCTTATTTCCGACAAAGGTATCCAAGTTGACCCTGCAAAAATAGAAGTCATTTCGAGTCTTCCTATACCCAAAACTCAAAGGGTAGTGAGAGGTTTTCTAGGACATGCAGACTACTATAGGAGATTCATTGAGAAATTCTCAAGGATAAATACCCCCCTATCCGAATTTTGGCTAAAGATAGTGAGTTTTCTTGGTCCACAGCTTGCCAACAGTCTTTTGAGACATTGAAGGAAAAATTAGTTCAAGCACTTGTATTAAGAGGACCAAACTGATCCTTGCCATTTCATATTTCCTATGATGCCTCAAATTCTTCTATAGGCATAGCTTTAGGACAAGAAGAAGACAAACAATCTTATGCTATTTATTTCATTAGTAAAAAAATTTCACCCGCTGAACTCAATTACACGGTTACTCAGAAAGAGTTTTTAGCTGTAATGTTTTCCATTAATAAATTCAGACATTATATTACAAGATATGAATTTTTTGTATATACTGACCATTCCACTATAATATATTTTATGAATAAACCATTAATTAGTGGTAGAGTGACTAGGTGGTTGCTATTATTATAGGAATTTAATATTACCATTGTTAATAGACCAAAAAAGTCAAATGTAGTTGCAGAATATCTTTCAAGATTAAATCATCTTGGTGAATCAATTCTTGTTGATGATGATTTTCCTAACAAACATATTTTTGCTGTGTCAACAAAATCTCCATGGTTTTCTGACATGGCTAACTATTTAGTCACTGGAAAATTACCATCTCACATATCCGCTCATGAAAAGCGGAATATCATTCAAAAAAATGTTGCATATTCCTAGATCCAAGGAGACCTCTTTTACATTGGAGAAGATCTCATTATCCGTAGATGTGTAAGAGAAGAAGAGGTGTTGGATATCTTAAAAACATCCCATGATGAACCTTGTGGAGGTCACTTTGCCGATAAGCGGATTGCATACAATGTATTACGAGCTGGCTATTTTTGGCCTTCCTTGTTCAAGGATGCCAAACAATATGTCAAGCGGTGTGATAGCTATCAGCAAATTGGCCACCCTAATCAAACCAATGAAATGCCTTTATGTCCCCAAGTTATGATTGAGCCTTTTGAAAAATGAGTCATTGATTTCGTAGGACCAATAAATCCTGCATCATCAAATAAAAAGCATATTTTGGTTTGTATAGATTTTGTTGCTACCGAAAGAGTTGTTTTTTATTTTCTTTTTACTAAAATATTTACTATATTTGGTGTGCTTAGAGAAATTGTTTCTGACAATGGATCGCAGTTTATTTCGAATCTGGTACAGAGTGTGATGGAGCAGTACAAAATACAGCATAGGAAATCTACATCGTATCACCCACAAGAATAAGGTGATTGAGTCCATCCTCACAAAGAAAATAAACACGCACAAAAAGGATTGGGCTGACAAATTACCGAAAGCATTATGGGCCTACCAAACCACTTGGAGAAATAGCACAAGTCACACACCCTATGAGCTGGTGTACGGGAAACAAGTCCTTTTTCCAATAGAATTACAGATCAAGATTTTCAGGACTGTAGTCCAATTTGGACTAGATCACTCTGAAGCACAATAGTAGTGCCTTCTACAATTAAACGAGTTAGATGAAATCTGAAGGGATGTTGTTTAGCATAACATTTTGGTTCAACAGTAGTGCAAGAAGTGGCATGACAAGTCCATTCAGAAGAAGCAGTTCCAACCAGGTGATTGGGTACTCCTTTACGATTCACGATTCAAAAATTTTAAAAGAAAATTCCATACACGCTGGATGGGACCCTATGAGGCGATCAAAGTGTTCGAAAATGGAGTGGTAGAAATCAAAACTATTGATGGACAGAATTTTGTGTTCCTGGTAAACAAGCATAGATTGAAGGTATATTTTCAGCCCCTTACTAAAGGAGATTTTATGCAGCAAATCCAATAGCCATTTGAAAAGGAGTTGGTAGGTGGTAACACCAACCTATTAGAGAATTGATTCCTTGTTATCCTTATTAAAAAAAATTAATCAAAGAAAATAAAAAATGACAAAAATAAAAAGTATATAAAAAAAAATTCCTTAATTATGAAAATCAATTGATTGACATTATTGCAGAAGGATCGACCTGAAAACTAGTATGCTGGCAGGAAGATCGAAATTCTAATAAAAAGGGAATGTTACATGATTTTTAGATATGTTGGTTTCCACCAAGAAGAAGTAGGTTCACGAAACGAGCACTTACCCAAGTTTGGGGTAACTAGCATGGACATTTTTATCCAATTAAACACTTACTTCCCGATGTAGTTATTTTTTTCCTGCACAAGTGTAGGCAGATCTCAAGGTAAAAAGATCATCTTTCTTCTATTTCCCATTTTGAAATTTCCCACTAGTTTCTTTTGTAAATTACCCATGAATTACCTTCCTCTTTCTTCCAAGAAACTACCCTTAACCGATTTCGTAAAATCCCTATTCTCCCTTGAATTTTTTCCCACATCCCATTTCATTTATCCCTCTTGGTGATATTGTTTCTGAAATCCCTGCTATAATATTCCTTCCCATTCTAAAATTTTTTACCCCTTTCCCACTTCTTTATTCCCTCGTGAATTGATTGCAGAATTTGATGTAGTCAATCCAAAAGGCATGTTCAAGAAACACCAAAGGATGGCGAGTAAATTTTTCTTGTATAATGAAGGAAATTTTTAAGTCTAGCTTCAGAAGTATGTCTTATCAAATTCTCTGTGTGGTAAAAGTATCTAGTGCAAGCACACCGCAATGCAAGCACAACATAGTGCAAGAAGGTTTGGTGCAGAAACATAGTTGACTGTGAAAGCAATTTTACATAGTCCTGGAGTGGTTTATCAGGGATATTTATGGACTCGTACTTTCCTACACATGTTTTAATATGTTATCTCATTCCATGTTTTAATTGATGCTTTCTTTCATTATTTACTAATCTAGGAACAAATATTTAAAGTGCAAGATGTGTAAGGTTTGGAATCTAAATTTTTTAATAAATGTTGAAGTATGTCTGATTAAATTATGACGCTGACTACGGGATGGTACTACTGTCTGATAACCTGCACACCCTCCTTGAAATGATTTTGCACTACCTGACCATTATTAGCTTACCCACAATCCAATCATTATAGTCGTTGCACCACCGCCACCTATACCGTCATTGCATCTAATCATCACAATTCACCCATAGCAAGCTGACACGAATCAATACCTGATGTGGGGGGGTTGTTCCATCATAGCCACAGAGTGAGTCTGAAAGGACAGAGGGCAATGAACCTCCGGCATAAAACTCTCAGTGAACGTTGGAGTCGCTCAAAGATTCCTTCAAGGGTGTGAACAAAGCGAAGTGGAGTGTGGTTCGAAATGACACGTGTGAGGAATGAACCGTTGACTTTGCAGGAAATTGAACAAACTGCCGAGTATAAGAATAGTCTTACACTATTGCAAGAATTTGGGTTCCTGCCATATCTATAGAATTTTGGCAGGTTCGACATGGCGGTGGCATTATAGTTTGCAAGGACATTCAAACAAGGTCAAGCCATGGTCGGGTCCTTAAAATTCAAAATTACAAAGGAGTTCATCGCACAAGCCACAGGCTTGCCACTTACAAGGGAGCACAGGTTTAAAAAAAGAGCGACTTGTGAAGAAGCATTGGCACCAGTTTGTGGTCGATAAGAAAATTAAGGTCGATTGGAGAAAGGGACTTCCATAGACTGCCATGGTCGAGAAGTGGCATTATTTACTATTTATATTGCAGAAGTTTGTAACTAGAGAAGGACACTATACCTTGACATTTGTATACCACCTCCGATTGTTGTTTCATTTTGAGGCAAGAAAATTGATTAATTTTCCTCACTTCTTGCTCAGAATTCTTGAGAAGATGGTGAAAATTGTGAAGAGTAGCCATGCAAGCCAGGTCACAAACAAGCTCTGCCATCACGGGTTTATTACAATTCTAATTAAGAAAAAGTTAGAAGAAAGGGGGATAGCAAGGGGAGTGTTTCTGAAAGCATTTCAAGCAAGGGGTGCAGAAGAGTCTACTAGCACTAGTACAGGTAAGAAGAGAAAGGCGAGGACATTGTCTCCTGCCAAGTGGCAAGGTAAAAGTTCACCAGTGCAAGCAGAAAAGAGGGCCGTTGAGAACACTCCACCCACGGCAAAGAAGAGGAAGACTAGAGCCTCGATGAGGAGAAAAATTGTCACCCAAGGGATCAGACAGTCGATTTCTCCAATCGTAATCGATGAAACACCCCAAAGTTCCCCCATGGTTCATAATCTCTCGGTGCTTGCAGACGTAGTGACACGCACTGTGGAAGATGAGGAGAACACAAAATACAACGTCCTGTTGTCAACACTTTTCAACAGGCTAAAGAGCAAAAAGATGACGTCAACACCGCATACTGGTGAAGTGAAAGCAAAAGAGAACGAAGAGGAACAACATGCAAAGGGTCTTGATAATTTCAGTGATCCAGAAGTAGAAACCCTTAATGATTTCGAGGGTCAGGGTACTAAAAACCCTGGGATTTTAGAAGGTCAGGGTACTTGTTGAGGCCTTGAAAATCGCTGCAACAACATTGGGGGATAACCACCCGGTCCGAACCTTAAAGCAGCTCCTTTTCCATTTGGTGTGGTGGCTCCGACTGGTTTAACTAGGTCCAGTTACCTTCTCCCTATTGTTATTGGTTTATAATGTATCTTTAACTACCAATAGACAGGGATATCAGATCACTTCTTCTTGCTTATCAGGCAAGAGAATGACCCTTCAGCTGATTTGGGTTCAGCCAAGCCATAACTAAAGTTTTGCCTCTTTGAGGAGAGGACTTAAAAGAATGTAGAACTTACTCTAAATGCAAGATTATTCTATGATGCAAGCAAAAGAAACTAATCTAAATCCTATCTTAATTAGGTATATATAGACATAACCCAACTAAGAGCAAGATAATTAAAGTATTGGGATTTAAATATGTCTTGTTTATAATGAATATCCAGTTAATGAAGTAGTTCAATTAACTAATATTATGGATATCAAAACACATCCTATTGAGACCTCTTAACTGAAATAATAAACCAACA
>APFE030417249.1:6603-19891 GCA_000404065.3 Pinus taeda
TTAATATAATTAAACATTTTTTTTATAGATACATATATATAATTGACATTGAAGAGAATGATAACAAGTTAATAACTATTTATTTAATATGGAATGATGGTAATTTTTTTATATAATGCTCATATTATAAGGTCAAAGTTATTGTCATTGAACATACGTTGAGAGCACTACTTATGGGATATTGACCTTATAGGTATAATGTGGCATTGTGTTTGATTGGAATTAAGTGACATCTCCATTAACTATGGTTACGATGCAAAGATTTTGTTTTTATTGGTGAGTTCTGAATGGAATATACAGGCTAATGGTTGCAATGTCAGAGTCTTGTTGTCAAACAATTTACCGATATTTGTTGATCTTTCTTGATAAAATCTAATGAAATCTACCTATTTTGAGAACCTTTGATATGAATTGATTTAACATTTATTATGTTACGTTGAATTCATTGATGATCAGTCTAGCTTTGATTTGATGGTACATTACAGTACTCGCTTGAAATAGTTGCAAAATAAGATTTCAACTAATGAAATATAAGATAAATAAATTATTTATTAAAAAATAATAAATTTTAATATGCAAAGTTAAACTACAGAAAATCTGCAAATATTTTTGTTTTGGTCGAACAAAATCTAATATGGGTTTGACCAAAATACCTAATGTGTTATCTACCTGTCCATGGCATGGATAATAATAGGAACATGATGCAGGGTAGGCCTGCAATAACCAGGATCTTTAAAATCTGTGCATATGAGAATGCATCTCAACTTTTTCCCAAATAAAAAAAAAATCAATGTCTGCAAATTCCACGCACTCAGCCTGCAAGTGAAGGTTTTTAAACAATGTACCAGGCCACCAACCTATAAGTTTGCCGGCTATATATATAAAGCCCATCTTAAACCATCATTTGGTGTCTCTTTGACAACATTTACACTGATTTGTCGTTGTTCTCCCTT
This sequence comes from Pinus taeda, assembly GCA_000404065.3. NCBI lineage: Eukaryota > Viridiplantae > Streptophyta > Pinopsida > Pinales > Pinaceae > Pinus > Pinus taeda. The sequence goes on from APFE030417249.1 coordinate 7,557, forward strand.
ATATGTAGACACTGGTTTCAATACTCCACCAAGAGGTAGAAAAGCATCTTTTGCTAACATAAAGCCATGACACTTTAGGTTCCAACAGCCTGTGTAATCGTAGTTGTCACTTGTCCAATATACAAAAAGTCGTGTCCGAGGATCTCCATCATATTCTGTTGGATGTACTATCCATCCACCCTCGATCGTTTCCAATTGGTTACGCTGATTTACTAGCCAAATTTTACATAGACTAAATATACTGCTATCAGAAGTGACCACATTGGGTTGCCATACGTTCAGACCTTTGCTTATTGCATTTATGGGCTCAAGTGATTCGTATCGAGTAACGACATACTCATACCCCGTGTTTTTATCTTCCTGTTGTTTTATTCTATTATCAAAACGTTGTTTCTTCCCCAGCATAATTCTAAGACTCGATAGCAAATGAACCGATGTGCTATTCAACGTCCAGAAAAACCAACTTCTCCACTGTGCTTTCGAACTGTAACCAAATTCTCATCACACAACTCATTGAACACAATCATTATTAATGGTAATGGCTTATCGAAGGCATCATTCACAAATTCAGCATTACATACAGCAAACACAAATTTAACACTTTAGCAAATGCTTAATCGATTTCAATATATATCGATCTTTCCACTACAACAATTTATCATGCTTTCAACTGCATTCCGAGATTCTTCTATTACAGAGTTTATCATAAGAATGGATTCGGGATTTAACATCTTCCTACCAATTCGACCAGAATTACACTACAAATCAAATTCTTCACAAATAAACCCAAATGAAATCAAAGTGTCGGTAGCCGTCACAATGAAAAGGAAACGATCTAAATTACTCCAATACACAGTAAAGTATTAAAGCGGAGAATAGGAAGGTGATTCCAACATTTCAATACACAGTGCAATAACTATTTAACGCTTCAATACACAGTCAAAATAAACTATTGGATACATGCATATTATCAGGAAAACCATTGCACTAGAAACATCGAAGAGTTTCAAAAATCATATTTTGCACTCGCTCCTCCTCCCATGCCAACTTTACTGCCTCTTTATTTATAATTAAAAATAGGCCTTCTCGGTCCTTATCCGATACATAAACATGCTTTACATAACGATTTAAAACATAAAAACTTTATTACAGCTTATCTATCTATGATATAGATAGTATGTTTTATTCTCCACTATTATCCTAATTTTAACTGAAAAAACATAGAAATTCTATCCCAAATTTTGCTCCTAAAATATTTCTCTCATATCCTTTTATTAGAAAAAGAATATTTACATAATCCTCAATTTTCATAATTATATCCTATTTTATTAAAATAACAACTTAATTAATAAAATATTAAAATTGTCACACCCCCTTTTTTCACATATTTACAAATGAAAAATGTTCTTGATGCGCCTGCATCAGAACAATTGAACTTTCCATATGTTTGCTTTAACATATTATATTGTGTTCTCATAAAAGGAGGCCAAACTTGTCATATGATTTTTCAATCATGCAAACTTTTATATTTACCATCTTATATATATGATAGATTTATCATGGTATCCATGAAGTGTAAACCAACTGATTTGTGTGGGCTTTAGGCCTACCATAGTTAAAAAACGATTTATCATGGTAAAATTGTAAAAAATGTATACATGGTTCACTTATTAGTTAAAAAATTAAAAATTTGAAAAATGAATATGTAATATGTAATATTTTTTTTTATGAATTTTATTTTTTCAATATTTTCATTTTTTGAATTTGATTGTAAAATGGAGTGTATTTTAAATATTTATGTTTTTGTTTTTAAAATATATTTCTTAATGAATTTTAATTAAATTTTTGTTAAAATTTGTGGAAACCATAAATTTGAATCATTGAATTTATATAATTTAATTATTAAGTGGAGCAAGCATACTAGACTAGATATATCTATCTTAGTGTAACAACCTAAGCCCATGAATGTTAATTTTACATGTGTGTGTGTGTGCGTCCGTTTATTTTTGTGCTTAATTTAATTCAAATTAACCATAATTGGAATTGCTGACCCATGGACTATATGCATTAATCCAACTTCCATTGCAAAATGCAAACTTATGATTATTATGGTATATTCATTGTTTTAATTGAATTTCATTTCACTGGACCATTGATTAAGGTCGTGGTACATAACAAACATAGTGTATATTCGTATATCTTTAGTTGATTTCTCCCACGTTGACATGCAGTGGGTGGCACCCCTCCATCATGGCGGGAGAGCCATGAGGCCTTTGTTTGTCATCTTCATTCGACATCCTTACTGACTTTACGATCCTGCATTTAAGAAACTATCTCGATAGACCTTGAACCCCAACACTTGGAAACCCTCCACCGTTAGATCCGAGATGATCCATGGTCACGAAAATTAGGATTGAAAGAGGTAGGCTAATGAAAATACAGAGAGATAGAGGTCATTTGGTCTGCATCGAGATGAGAGAGTGGTGGATCTGCAACAATGGGTAACAGAATGGCGGAAACGCTTCCACAGGCCCTCAGGTAATTGCAAAACTTGATCTCGACCTTAATACTTTGAGCCACGATTTCTTCTGTATATATTCTTCCATTTTTCTCTAAAGAAACGTTCATTTCGGCTCTTGCATAGGTGAGACGACTAATGGCAGTTTCATGGTCCAGGTTTAATGCGTCGAGACCTCCACCCTTCATCCTGAGGTAAGGTAGACATGCTCACGCTTGAATTCATACAAGGTTCAGTGATTATTTGATGAATTGATATGTTAATTGTTATTTTCAGGTGTAGCTTGCCACGACTACTCGACCACCTTGCCTTCAGGTAAGCCTGCCTCTCAGAATTTGTCTTTCTTTGTGATACTCCTTATATTTCTTCTCAGGCGTATTCTAACACTCTGACTATTGTAGGTATGTTCCATTCTTGGGTTTTCATACCTTCCAGTGGCCACTTCTCGGTGTGGCACTGCGTTCTAACCTAGATTAACCGTTCGATTTTAGGTTGGTTCCCTTTCGATTCTCTGGCGAATGCTTGGTGGAAAACTCTAGTCTTAGCTGGAGGAGAGCTAGATTATCTTTTCTTAACTTATTAGGTGACTTGCATAGCCAAAGCTTCATGGCAGAGTAGAAGGTGTAAGGGATTTAAAGTTAGTTATAGAACAAGAGTATGGGAAACAATTGTTCTCAGGCTTTAGCCCAACAGTTATATTGATAATTTGCTCTCAAAACTTATGCATGCAGTTTGCCTTCAAGACTTCAATATCGAACTGTATTTGTACATTCAAATGATTTATCTGTTCTTTTCTGAGGTTCACCGTCAGGGGTTTTCCCAGAATGGGGTTGGATGCTTATGTAATTATTCATCTTATAACTATACAAATGCGTGACATTTAAAATAATAGGTATTTTTCTTTGTTTTATGGATAAAGATTAAGGTTGCGACTTTCACTAAGATGGATTATTTCAGTTAGATATTTTGATAGAAAGAAATTAGATCTCGTTAAATTTTTCTGTCGTAGATGAACTCTACAGTTATCCTTCTCATGTGTATTATTTTATAAAAAGGGTTTGCATAAACACCTGTCACGATTCACGTTTTATTCGATACAGTTTTTCGTTTAAAAGTATCCACAGTCTATTAGAATTTATAGTGCCTTGAATGATATTAGATAATAATACAAATTAAATGATTTTCCACAAAAATGAATATTTTACTTAAATCTTGGACTCTTTAGAGTATTTTGTTTTAGTAAATGCACCAATTCCGTCACTTCATTTCTTTCCTTGGAAGTACTAATATTAGTAACTAATTGATTGTACTGAGATTATAAATAGTGACAATATGCCTAGAATCTATTATTGACATATTCATACTATTCATTCCTTAGCATATTAATCTATTCAATTAATAAAGTAGAGCAGAGGATCAATCCATCCACTAACAATTAACAATATAGGATTTCTACTTATTTGTTCCCTGCTTTACTTACCAGCAGTGAGTGTGTTTATCTGTGCCTAGAAAGTCTCACCACCCAACCATGGACCTAAAAATTACATCCAGATTTCCCCGTCTGAGCTCTTCCAGCTCCTGACAGTGGCTAAACAGCTTGGTACCTTGTGGTTCCGCACTATGTCCAGCCTCAAGGCTTGTACCTCTCGGTTGTTACCCAAGGTCTTATTCCCACTAGCTATTTTGTCCAACTCTAGGATGAAACCATTCAGAGCAGTACTCTTTCCCTAATAGATCTTTTTCTCCCAACCCCCTCAAGGTTCTGTCTTTTTTCCATTTCAAGGGAAAGATGGGAAAACTGCTTATAATTGTTTTCAGGAGTTATTCTAATTGATTCTTTAGTTCTTTTAAAAATTGTTCAGATTCTTTAAATTAATCATAAACAACACATGTTCTGGATTTGTAACCTAATCATTTTACATTCTAGGTTAATACGAAAGTAAATTGACAGTAATAAGTAAAACTTTGTAAAAATAAATGTTGGAGCATCAATGGATGTTACATTTAGCCAATGCAATAAGTAATGGTTAATTACAACCAAATAATGGTATAAACGTTTTTTATGATAAACCCTATAAGTAATATGTTCACTTATTAATCAACGGAGTTTGGTGTAGAAATGGCCTCTAGTTTTTAGAAATCATATCAACCAAAAAGTAATATATGATGTATTTTGTTGTTGAGTGTTTATTTGTTGTATTTTTTAGTCAACCCCATCTCAAGGAAAGCTTTGGTGTGCATCACTTATCAATTTAGAGAATTGAGGAAATATAAAAAGATTATATGCAACATGGTATATTTAGAAAGCCAATTTAAATTTATTTTTAAATTGAAATGAACATTGTGTCGCAATACTTTTTTAATATTTCTAAATAACTCCTAACTTTAACAAAAGATGTCATTTTTATTACCAAAGTTGTGAAGTTTCTAAATTGAAAAATACTTTTATACGTATTTAATTCAAATTTATTTATTTATATAATAAACTTTTAATAATCAAAATTATATATATATATATTATATATATATATATATTATATATATATATATATATTATATAATAATATGTATATATATATATTATATAATATATATAATTGTATATATATATATATATATATATATATATATATATGAATATGATATATATATATATTATATATATATATATATATATATATATTATATATGTATATGTATATAATGTATATATTAATATAGTGTATATATATATAATTGTATATATATGTATATGTATTTATATATCATTATATATGTATATGTATATATATATATATATGTTATATATTATATGTATATATATATATATATATATGTATATATATGTATATATATTATATATATATGTAGTATATATATATATATATATACTAGGCTTACTTTGCCTAACTAAGATAAACTATAAGCAAATATAAAAGTAAAATCCATCCCTAATTCACATACAAAATTGTATATTTCTATTATTATTTAACTTATAATTATCATTAAAATCAAATTTATTTTATATGAAATTGCATTATTTAAGTTTGTATTACTAAATTATCAATGCTCATCTCATCAAACGTATTTAGTATCACTATCACGTACACCAAAGAAATTAACCTGAAGAAATTATGAAAAATTTAAGACACTACTAAAAATTAGTTATATTAGATTGACCAGCAACATGTACACCAAAGAAATTAACTTGAAGAAATTACGAAAAATGTAATTCCCTACTTAATGCTATCATGCAAATTTTACGAGTGTTTAAATTTCCTTAAAATATTGACTTATAATTATCAAGAAATATTAGTACATACCTACATTGGTAAAACCGTAAATTTATTACTGATGTAAATTTTGTTATTATTCAATTCCCAACTTACCTCGACAAATTTAAATTTTGATAGGATATGATCTCCTTCCATTTATTCCAATTTAAATATCCATATCCCTAAAATATCCTCTCAAATTTACTTGGGAGAAGACATGTCCTCTCCAATTAATTACCATATTATATATTCATATCTCATCCCCAAAGTGTCCTCTCGAATTTACGGTGACAAGGCATTATTCATAACGTTTGGACCCCGTACTTGTGACAAATCTTTCCATAGAAGAGTAACATTTTCTTGTAATCTGACAAGAAGCTCATGACTTTCTTCTAAAACATAAATTGCTCTAATCGCAGCACTTGCTAGACAAGGTGGCAAGGATGCAAAAAAGCAGTAACCTGCACCATGGATACGCTAGTGATCAACAACTTTTGCACTTCCTGTACAAAAGCCTACAGTAGTTACCAAAGCATACCACATACCAGCAGTTATAATATCAACTTTTTGAATCGGAATTCCATAATGTTCTGTAAGACCTCTTCCAGTTTTACCCAACACACCAAATGAGTTGCTTTCATCAACCAATACTGTGAACTTATACTTCTCTTTCAATCTTATAATTTCATCCAAGTGAACCATTTGACCTTAATTTTGATATTTAGTGACACCCATTAGAAAAGGTACATACAACAATTTCAGTCCATTTGTGGTGACAGTCTCGTATTTGGCTTGAGAAATATGATACCAGGAGATAGTATGCAAGCCCAACACTTTATGTGAGCTCCCAATAACTCAAAAAACTCTCCCAGTTGTCATTAGTTCGAATGTCTTGCCCAGATATTGGTCTCTGCTCTGAAAGAATGCCTCACGCCCAACCAATGAAGAAGGGACTCAACTCCAAGTATTTCGTTGCCATTCCTCTTTGAAATAATACCCAACAGAGATAGATAAGTGCCCACAACTTCTTCAGCAAAGGTACACGACTACCCAAACAAGAATAGGGTATTCGACCAGTCAAATAAAATGAGTACAGTAGAGCATTGTAGGTAACAACATCTAGTAAAAATCCTTTGGTGTGCAATGTATAAAATAGCTTTTCCGCCTCTTCATCCATTCCAAATCGTCCATAAACTATAATCATGACATTATAAGTCCAGAGATCTGGCTCACAACCAAATCACTCCATATCCCTAAAAACATCTGATGCCTCAGTTGAATTTCTACTCGCCGCACAAGCAGTGATCAATGTATTGTAAGTAATAGCATCAAGCCTCAATCCAGCCTTACGCACTTCACCAAGTAGTCTAATCCCAGAGCCATTCTCCATATGACTGGCCTGGGTGCGTGAGTTAATGAAAATATTGAAAGTCACAAGGTCCGGTTTGCAACCCCTGGACTGCATCAGCTGAAGCAATTCCTCCACTTTTTCTCTACCACCATGTCTAGCATAGATTCCCATCATTGCATTGTACACATGAACACAATTTCCTATCATAGACTTGGCTCTCTAAAAGATTTCTTCAGCAAGGGTAGCTTGATTAGCCCTCCCCAACATAGGCAGCATGGCAGTGAGCATCCTTGAATTTGGTGTATACCAATACCGAATTTTAAGTCACTCATAAATATCCAGAGCCCTCTACCAATATGTCTACCCAACCTGCTTCACTACGAGGTAGTAATAAGTGGGGGCTAGTTGCTCTATCCAATTCTCAAGCATTCTGTTATTAAAATTTTACAAATCTTCTCAATACCGTCAAAAGCCGAGGGCTTCTGTCCTTGTCAAATTTAGGTATACTCTTAAACTACTATATACAGAGGGAGGTAAGGTTTCCATAGATAGCTTTGATTATATGCCTATATTTAGAACTATTAGAGAACGAGTTGTCCATGTCAGGTCAATTCAAGTTCAAATTCCAAATATATACGGTTGAAAGAAATAGAAATTGTGATTTTAATAGAGGAAAGACATAATTATTATACAAAGTGAGAGATATGCTAAATCCATGTGGGACCCCTTAAATATGGGACAAGGGATATCATCCATATAACCATTACAATGTGAGGGATGTGTTAAATTGGTGTTAGATTTTTTTTAATTTCGGGATAAGGGATTTCATTGATATAATTATTTTAATATATAATTCATAAAAATATATATGTCTAAGTTTTTATAATTTATAATCTATAATATTTAAAGTCAAAATTATTTTGATTTTAGTTTTTCTAGGCGTAATAGTTAAGAATATGTGTTTTCAGTTACAAATTTGAATACAAAATAAATATTAGAGTATGTACACATCATTACTTGACAAATTATTCAATAAAATGCATCTCTTTAGAACCTTGTCATATGCATTTGGATCCAATAGGAGTCCTCGTTCGTGAAAGACACCCATGGCTTCCTCCAAGCGTTAGGTTCATTATAAACTATACATTTTCTGAGTTTCAATTAGTTAGAGTTGAGGATAAACAGTACAGAATGTAATGGCATTGACATGGTAATGGAGTTTGATTTTGGGATGTTAATGTTTTCCTCTTTGTATCTAGAGGAATTTGGTAATTGGTCTCATTCATACTCTAAAATATACTCATATAATATGGAGTCCATTTCATTTCACAAAACATATTTATCTTTTCTCTTAGTATATTTTAATACATTAAAGTTGTCAAATGTGAACAACAATAGATTTGTATGTTAGAATCACATACAATATACAATACTATTATCTTAAAGCATGTAGCACTAGCCATTGTATATACATCAATTGGATAGTATACATCTAACAATAGTGTCAATATGGAGTTGATTGAGACAGCTAGGCATCCACTTTGAAAACTAATCTAACATTGTTGATGGAATTTCTAGAGGACACCTAGTATAATAATGTGATTAAAATGGTAAGCTAATGTTTATGTGAACACTCAAAATATTTAAGATGGATTTAGCATGGTTCTTTAGGGATATCTAAATATATTTGAGGGTGACTAGCAGTGCATGGTAGCACTTGCTTAGATAGCAATGGGAGAGGATTTAGTAGACCGATGGTTATCATCTGAATATTAGAAATAGTTGTTTACAAATATAATAAAAGAAAAACTTACATCTATCATTATGCAAGACATGTGTGAGCCAAGTAAGAATTAACAAGGCCCTAAGTTGTGCTAATAAGTCTTATGTATCATATAGATATTTGAACAATTCAAAATGGTGAGGACACGAAGAAATCAAGGTCAAGGAGGATCATCAAAAGGACCTCCTACAAATGACCCATTACCTTCACCGGAGTTGACTCTCATCTTGCGTTCCCTAGAAGCAATTAATGAGACCTTAAAAGGGTGCCAAACAAATGAAGTGGAAGTGTAGCACCCTCCATCATGGTTAGGAAATCTTGAGGGATCAAGAGACTCCGATAGAGGACTTCCAATCAAGGACATTACTAGGGAGCTCCAAAAGATTAAGCTCCCAGAGTTTGTTGGAGGTCATGCAAGTGAATGTGTAGAAACCTAGTTAGAAGGAATGAGAAGCTGCTTCGCACTAAGGGATTATAATTCCAATTCAAAAGCTGAAATAGAAATATTCCAACTTAGAGATAGTTCTTTGAATTGATGGGGTAACTTAGAGCGTCAACTACACCTCACTTTGGACACAATTACTTAGGAGTTATTTGAGGAGAGATTTGGGAAAAAGTACCTAAAAAAATATTATGAAGAGTAATAGGTAGGAGCCTTCCATGCCTTGGTACAGGGAAATCGTACAGTAGAAGAATATGAAATTAGATTCATGGAATTGGTCAAGTATGTCTCCTACATGGATACTGATTAGCGCCAAGCAGATCATTTTATTTATATATTGAACCCTAAGATTAGGGAAATGTTGCGTATGTGGAAACCATCCTCAGTTGCAGAAGACGTGGAACACGCTCATTATGTCGAAGAACACTTAGACTTAAAGGGTGGAAACAAAACCATTTTTCCACGCCAACCAAGGTTTATGGGGAAGGCCCCTCATACCTTCCCCAGGGGAGGAAGTTTGAGGCCACCGCCATATGGAAACAGGGTTGTACCCAGAGCACCAACAATGGGGATTTCAATGGTTAATAGTGCAACTTCAGCTGTAGCTTCAAGGGCACGTGCAAATCAAGGTCATACATGAGGAGCCAAAAGTAGGGGCAGGGGTCCCAAGAGAAGGAACTCTTTCTGAAGAACTCCACAACATTCAGTTCAAGGTCTATCGTGCATCCCTTGTTGGGGATGTGGGGGACCTCATTACCAACGTGACTTACCTGAGTTACAAACTGGTAACAACCATAGAGATGGAAAAGCACCAATGCGGGGGGCAAGTAGCCACCATCGAATCTATGCAGCAGTTGATAACCAGCAAGTTGAACGCCCATCTATCGTGATAGAAACCTAAGGTATGATATGCAAAGTAAAAGTCAAAATTTTGTTTGATTCAGGTGCTACAGATAGTTTCATTTCACCAGTTGGATTAGAAAAATGTGGGTTGGCAGCTTATGAGCATGATGACTTTAAGAAAGTTGTGATGGCTTCTGGGATAAAACAAGCACTAGGACCTAGTGTTGACCAATGTCAGGTAAACCTCGGGGTGTGTATGACTAAGTTGAAGGCATACGTCACATCATTGGGGACGTATGATGTAATTATTGGAATGGACTGGCTCGAAGCTCATCGAGCTTTGGTAGGTTGTTTCAAGAAGAAGGTGGTTTGTTTAGATGATGAAGGTAGGCCAATTGAGATTTTTGGAATCAAGAGAGGAGTTTCTCTACGATTCATATCCATGATGAAGGTAAAACATTGTCTCTGACAAGGTTGCAAGCTATATGTGGTTAAGGCTGTAAGTGACTAGAAAGGACCCTCCCTAGCTCAAAGCCCAATTTTGTCAGAATTCAAGGATGTTTTTCCTAAGGAATTTCCTGGATTACCTCTTGTGAGGGAGATTTATTTCACAATCAACCTAAAACTTGGTGCAGAACCAATATCTAATACGCCCTATAGGATGAAAACTGCAGAACTTTGTGAGTTGCAGATGTAGTTAAAAGAGCTCTTAGACTTGGGATTTATCAGACCTAGTGTTTCACGTTGGGGTGCAGCAGTGAATTTTGTCAAGAAGAAGGATGGTTCCTTATGGCTATACATAGATTATAGGGACTTGAATAGAGCCACAATAAAGAATAGGTACCCGATACCTCAAATAGATGACCTATTTGATCAAATGAAGGGAGAAACGGTTTTGTCAAAGATTTATCTATGATATGGATACCACCAATTGAGGATTAAGGCAGAGGACATCTCAAAAACTACATTTCAAACTCGGTTTGGGCACTAGGAGTTCGTAGTTGTTCCATTGGTTTTACCAATGCACCGGTAGTATTCATGAGTCTCATGAATGGTGTGTTCAGGAAGTATTTGGACCAATTTGTGCAATTCATTCTAGACAACATTCTTGTGTATTCCAAGAATGAAAAGGAGCATGAAAAGCACCTAAGGGTTATATTGACTTGCTTAAGGGAAAATCAATTGTATGGAAAATTGTCAAAATGTTCCTTCTTTCAAAATAAAGTTCATTACCTTGGGCACATCATTTCAGAAGAAGGGATTTCAGTTGACTCGGAAAAGGCAAAGGCCATAATGGATTGGCAAGTACTAAAAAATGCTCATGAGGTGCGTAGCTTTATGGGGCTAGGAGGTTATTATCGTAGGTTTGTGGAAGGGTTTTCGAGGATTGCAAAACCCATCACCACATTATAGCGAAAGGGGGTCAGGTATGAATGGGCATATGAATATGACACTACATTCATAGAACTAAAGAGGTTACTAACTAGTGCACCGATCCTTTGAGTACCAACATGGAAAAAGAATTCAGTGCCTACAACGATGATTCAAAGCAAGGATTGGGTGTAGTATTGATTCAAGAAGGTCGAGTAATAGCTTACGCATCTAGAAAATTGAAGAAACATGAAGAGCTGTATGCTACCCATGACTTAGAATTAGCAGCAGTGATGTTAGCTTTGAAACTTTAGGGACACTACCTCATTGGGAGAAGATTTGAGTTAAGAACAGATCATCAAAGCCTGAAGCATCTCTTCACTCAAAGGGATTTTAATGCTAGACAAAGGCGATGGAGCGAATTCATGAGTGAGTATGATTTTGAGATCTCATACAACAAAGGAAAGGAGAATGTGGTGGCTAATGCACTAATCAGGAGACCACGAACCTTCTCCTTAGTAGCCTTAAAGGTAAATTTGAGGGAACGTTTGTTGGAGAAACTCTTTGAAGATTGTTGTTATATAAAGGTTATCTCAGCACTCCAGGGTTGGAAGCAAATAGAACCAATGTTTGAGGGATATGTCCTCGAACCAGATGGACTATTGAGATTTCAAGGGAGAATGTACATACCTAAGGAAGGGGGTATAAGAAGGACCATCCTCGAAGAGTCACATAGAGCACTCTATTGTGCA
>APFE030417255.1:7914-35194 GCA_000404065.3 Pinus taeda
GAAAACGAGAGAGGGTTGTAGCCCTCTGCAGGTTGTAGCCTGCGTGCTGGTAAAGAACTGCACCAGTACATTGTAAAAGAAGTTTCTTATTAAAGGAAGAAAGAGACGAATTGCAGCAGGTGGTTTTCACCCACATTGGGTTTCCACCTTACATCATGGTGTTCATGTGTGCTTCTTATGTGTGATGATCTGTACTGTTTTACTACACCTGTTTATTGTTAATGTGGTTAATAATGTTCTGATGCATTTACTGAAGATAAGCTAACTGAATCAAAAGATTGTTGCATATACGCTTGTTGCATTTATTACAGTTGCGTATATACGAGTATACCCTTAACTGAAGTCGCGTATATGAATCTGAGTATGAAAATGAAAAAGTATCTGATTTGCTAATACTGATTCACCCCCCCCCGCTCTCAGTATTATTTCCAACAACAACCTGCCATATCAGATTCAAAGTTGTAGCCAGAAACAAAGATGCCCGTGAACATGCCTTTAGTTGGTAATCTAGGACACTTCCTCTAGCAGAAGACTCCATCTTCTTGCCAGTTTCGGAAGAATTCCAGGAATAGAATTGAGGACACTTCCTCTAGCAGAAGACACCAGCTTCTTGCCATTTTTGGAAGAGTTCCAGGAATTGCATTAAGCATTCCAGAGTTGTTGGTCATCCTTAAAACCATCACAGGTTGAGACTTCCCTTTTCAGGTTGAAGTTCTCCCTTTTATGCGGGGTGAGACCTCCCTTTCATGGTTGAAGGTTTCCCTCTTGAAAACAATAGGAGCACTTCCTCTAGCAAAAGACTTTAGCTTCTTGCGAGTTTTGGAAGAGTTCTGGGAACTGCACTAAGCGTTCCAGTGTTGGTGGTCATCCTTAAACCACCGCCCTTTATACCAACATTTCAGAGAGCACATTCAGCCTAGTGCTGCCATGCATTTTTGCACATTTTGTATTACAGCTCTATTCTTGGACTCATACATAACCCTTCGGATTAAGGGGGGGAATGCTGGAGACCTAATCCTCAATGTTTTAGTGTGGAAGTTGAATGGACAAAAGGAGTCCAAGAGACCTTGGGATGTGAAACCCAACGGTCACAACAATGTACTATAAAATTTAAATGTATATCTCCTGTTAATAAAAAAAGTACTTTCATGTTTTATCTTTAATATTTCTCTTGCTGCCCATGTGTGTTTAACAGACTTTATGGTTTGACCGCAGAAAATTGCAGACGGGGACAGTAGACTATCTCTCTCCTTTGACCAAGTTTGACTGCATTTTTGAAGACTGTTTTGGGTTGATTATGATCAACATTTGAGGCCGAGTTTCACTAAAGTTGACCGAGCTCCTAAAAGGTTGTGTTGATTGTTGACTACTAACAGGTTAGGGCTGAACGCACTTTTATTGACTGCTAAGAAAACGGATTCGCTAAAAAGGGGCCACGTGTCTGAATCCCGCGAATCGGACACGATTCGTTGGGGATTCGAATCCCAGAAGGGGACACGTCATGTCCCAACGAGACACGTACGAATCCCATATGTGTCCCGTTAGGACACAACATGTCCGAATTTTGGGATTCGAATCCCCAAAAATGAAACCCGCGGGCATGACAGATCTTAGTGGTTCTGAGGGAGATGACACATCTTGGATTTCCTGGTTTTGTGGATTAAAAGGAAATGAGTTCTTCTGTGAAATTGATGAAGATTATATACATGATGAATTTAATTTATGTTGTCTTAGTGGACAAATGTCGTACTACGACTATGCTCTTGATTTGATTCTTGACAATGATGCTTTGAGTGGTATGGTTTTTACCTTTAACTCTTCATGAGATTATTATTCCTGTCACATCTGTTATGTGTTTAGTTACTTAAATTTTCTGATTTTGTGTTCATAAATTGCCATTTTATAACTATACATCTAGTTGTGTCTCCAGCTATTTGGAATTAAATCAATGATTCAAGTGGATATTTTCAAAAACTCTATTGTTTCTATTTTGTCACATGTAGAATTGATTTCTGTGCTGATAAAAAGGACAAGAAATAAGGGATTATCACGTAAGTGTTCTTGCTTTTTGAGTTACATACAAGACCTATTTTCGGGGACACTGAAATTTTCTACTTAACAGAAAACAATTCAACTCAAACCATCTAGATTGTTATATCAACTGTTACAGTGAAAATGAATGGTAGATTGTTGTTGTGATTTTTATCCAGAGGGTGACGATTGCATGATGTGTAGCAATGCAAGAGCCTGCATCATACTCGGCAGGCACTTGAAATATTCTTAACAATTCAGGCCATCAGACAATTCTATTTCTAGTCTTAAGTTACTATCAATACGAGAAAAGAAACCCATTGATTGTTTGTGCACATATAATAGTTGATTGGTAATGAATCTATAGTTGTTTTATATTTTCTATTTTTATTTGCCATTGGCATTGCACTACCTATGTAACACATTTTGATTTGATGACTTAATGAGAAAACTACAGTTGTCAATGTCTTTATTTTACTATCTTGTAAGTTGTCTTTCATTTATGAATCATGATTTATGTGACACGTATTTGAATTTTGTATGTACTATGCATGCTATAATGTTACTAACTTACTTTGTAAACAGTAAAACTAACATCTAGATGAAGATCTATGTTTGAAATCAATGAGTTTGTATCATTAATGAGAATTTGTGTAAGAAATAACTAATTTTTAATATATATATATATATATATGTGTGTGTGTGTGTGTGTGTGTTTTCTTAATAAAATAATATATAATGAATCCTACGTGTCCTGTTCCGAGGGGTCAATTTGTCTTAATCCGACTCTCAAATCCCAGTATCCTATGAATCCCGAATCCCGTATCCTACGAATCCCAAATCCCCGTGTCAGGTGACTTAGATTGACTATTGTTGACTTGGGTAGATTTCAGGAGGTTCAAATTTTACCATTGTTGACCCACATCTCTCTACTTTGTCTCTGGTTTGAATAATTGTTTGATATTGAATATTGACATTGGATGTTGGCTAAGTCAAAGTTTGACTTTGACTCTTGGATGATGTACTCTTTTTGCTGAACATTTGAAGACAATCTAATAAGAAGAAGATTTGCAAGGGTTTTCCCCACAAAGGGTTTTTCCCTGTTCTTTGACCAAATTTGTGTCTCTTGTCTCTTCGTTGTCCTACTATGTGCATTTGTTTCGTTGTTCTATCTACTATTGCTCTACTATCATTGGAAAGTTGAAGAAGTGAAATTGAGAAATTTAATACTATTAAATATTGTTGAGAAATATAGGGCATCGAGATTAGGTGATATCTCTTCTATTAGTAACTACTTGTGAGTGTGTTTTATTTCTTTAGATTAAGATCTTCTTTTACTTAGGTTGCTAGTGTTCTTCTTCATCAAATAGCTACCAATGCATAAACCAAAAAGAGACAAGAGACATAGAATATAGGCTATTAGCCAAGGCCAAAACCTCACTCTTTGAGAGGAAAACCCGAATAAATTCTTCTTCTTATAGAGATTCCAATTGACAAATACCAAGACCAAGACCCTTGACCTATTTGCCACTCCAAGACCAAGACACAAAGCTCCCTTGATGAAGCCATTCTTCCTTGAGTCAACGATAGTCAACCTTATGCTCTTTCCTTCTTCTCAACTTCTCTTCAATTTTGGTTGCTTCAAAACTTTACTAGTTTCGGCCTCCTTGAATTAGGCCTTCTTTGCATGGTAATTCCTTCTAGCTTCGCTCGGCTTCCTTATCTTGACTTTCTTCCAACTCGACTGGCCTATTAGGACTGTTATCCTTCTTGGTTCTTTCTGCAGCAAGTATCCTCTACCTCCTTCGCATGTGTTTCCTACCTCCTTGACTAGGCAGTGGGAGATGACCTGTTTGTCCCGAGACTGCTACTTCTTGTTAATGGGGCGGTGGAACAAAACACTCTCTTTAGTGATAGAAGATAACCTTTCATTCTTGATTTTGGGATCAAGGTCAGGCCAAAAACGCAGGTCTCATAAGGGCGAAGGCACATGGAAAGGTCTTTTTATCTTCACGTTGGCTAGGAGGATTTCTTTTTCTGACCTTCGCACTTCTGGTTAACTTTAGACTTGCGCCAAATTTCTTGCCCTGAAATGAGGTCGAGTGGCCTATTTATAGTTGTTTGCCGCCATAATAGGCCGACATGACTGCTAGCTGGGTCAACATGTCATTAAGTGAAGATACAATAATCCCTCTTGAAGCCAACTTGAGGAGGAGACTTTGCTTGGGCTTGGAGGGCCCTACTATACATTTAATGACTCATACAAAACTGTAACATGCCCAAGAAAGGTCCTTCATACATGACATAGACTCAAATTGACTTTTATGACTAGATGACAAATCCTAAAGGCTCACAATGGTTACCGTCACTAGAATAAAATTCCTTGCTCGTGAAACCCATGAGACAAGCATTACAATAATTTTATTTTTCTTCTTTTCATCAATTACATAAAATGATAATTACACGTCATTATGAAGACCAAACCTAGTTACACTTTTCAACAAATATTGTTTAAGTAATAGTTGCAGCATAGAACAAGTGATGAAAAATTAACATGCGACAACCGCTCACGGAGGGGGTTGTCACTCTAATCCCCACCCACTCCGTTCTAGTTGTCTCCCAACAGCAAGCTATGGGGGTTAGTCCCTATGGAAATGAGATGAAAGAAAACAAGTTAGGATCTAGATCTAGCTCCACTTCAGCCTCTTCTCTTGAGTTCACCTGAAAAATGGAAATAAAATGCCCAAACCGCAAATATATACAAAATCTTAAAACCCCAAAACCCAAATCAGCAAAATAATTTACAAAATCATTCACAAAAGGATTCTGAAAACTAAATTTTTTGAGAAATAAAATTTTTTATGCCTATTTTCTTTGATAAATGGCTAAAATTACTTTAGAAACCCCATGCACACTATAGCCTTAGTGAAGATTAAATCCACCGCATAAATATTCGGCATCCAAGCAAAGTTGGTTTTTGCCCAAAGTTTGTGAACTTGGAAACCAAGGACTGAAGTACCTGCAAATACTATGTATTTATCTCAAGAAAATCCGTTAATCATATGGTAAATCAAATCACCTAAGATTAGCCCAAAACTATCAATAGCATGATTTTATCTCCATCCTAATGAAAAACAGATCTTACCATTTATCAGCACAACATAGGAAAGTCCATAATCAGTACATACCACAAATCAATGAACATGGAACACCTTGAACTACACCCCAAAGTCTTCATTATGATAGAAATAAAAGTTCCCAACAAGCCAAAAGTGTACCTAAATGTTTCAGCAGCGATTTCTTAGCTAGAAATCACATGGTTAGAGACTCAAATGACTCTCTAATTTATAGATAAATCCTCCAAGTAAAAATAACAGCTAGTTTGCTTGATTCTTGTCAAAATAATCTTAGCCGTCGAAAAATACTTGATTATCTTTTAATCTTAGCCATTGAATTTTTATTTTTTGAAGAATTTTCGAATCTATCATTTAATACCATTTGTATTAGCTCAAAATTAATTATTTTGAGCTAATTTCCTCAAAAAATTGACTTTGATTTAACCACCAAGAACCAAGGGTCCAATTTTTCTCGAAATATCCAATATTCCCTTAGTGGAGGCCCGCCAAAAATTCTTTTCTTTTAAGACCCACGAATTTTTCACTTGGAGAATTTAATTTTCCTAATACATTTTAATTTGACTCTAATTAATTAGTTTCTAACTTAGGATTTAATTATTTTTGCCAAAAAAATTACTTAATTGACACTTGAGGGGATTCAATGTTTTTTTCCACCCTCTAATATTTCAGCCATGGTGTCTAAGTATGAGGGACCATGCACTAAAATATTTTTTACATAAGATTTACAATTTCAATCCTCAAAGGGGGAATACCTATTTGGCTAAGACCCTCAAATTACATATCCAATCTGCAACACAATATGAACTAGTAGACCAAGTGATTTGTAATAAAATTATTTAACCAACTAGCTTAAATTATTCTCAAATCACTTTTACATAAGACTTGACTAGAACGCTAGGACTCACCTAAGACTTTGACGAAGAATTTCACCCTCACTTTGGGATGAGGTTGGAGGGAAAAACTCTGTCGACCATCAGTGTTTAGAAACACAAATGAGTCAGTGAGACGAAAATCCTCTTAGGATGAAACTCTTGCCAAAACAATAGGCTTACCTAGTTTGTTACATACATTCATGGTCTTACTAACAACATTTACATTAAAATTTTGCAGAATGGGTTTACAATGACACATAAACTGTTGATAGATGATCCAATACTGTTGAAAAAATTTGTACTCTCACTTCCTTGAAACTTTGACAAAAATTGTGCAACAAGGCCAAACAAAAGTCTATTTCGTCCTCTTCCTTCTTCGTTGTCTTCTTCTTCCTCCTTTGCTAGAATGAGTGATGGATGAATGTCTCTCAAGGAGGTTGAGTTTCCTCCTATATATAGGCTCTTCAAGGTGGACGTGGCTCTTTCTTTTCGGTCGACTTGCCAGCTGCCAGGCTGACTTGGTCTTGGAGGGTATTTTGACTCTTTTAATGACAAAAATTATTTTATTTACAAGTTACAATGTGCCCGAAGGGGTCTTCAACTTATGACTCTTTTGACTTCTTGACGTAAGACAAACCCTAGAAGCACACCATGGGTGCTTGACCTATAAAATAAAAGACCTTGAGCATGAAACCCATGCTCCAAAAACAATAATAATAATTTTCTTTCATTTTACAATTTACAAGAATCAAAAGTACATTTCATATTTATAAAGACCGAACCTAATTACACATTTTCCAACAAACTTCTCTATTCTTGGGTGGTTTACCCTGCATTCACTGGCTGGTATTTGACCAGATTTGACTGGTATCTTGGACTTGGATTTTGGCACAGATTTCTAGACAATTTATGTAATTGTGAACCTTGCTGAAGAACAATTTCTCCTAGAAGAAAAGTTGTTCGGTTTTCTCCCAAGTTTGGGTTTCCCAGGGAAAATTTGTTGTCTCTATTGTGCATGGTTGTCTGTTTATGATTTTACTATTTTTCCTGTGTTAATGTTGAGGTTTTCTGAGTATAATTGCTTAATGATATCACTGGCTTAAAAATAAAATTGTTAAATATCATTAAGAAGTAATTATAGATCAAAAAATTGGTTTCTAACTTTCTACTATTCATCCTGTAGAAAATTCAACATGTGCAAATCTACGAGTAACTTGAACTGGAGCTATGAAAGTGGCAGGTGTTTTCTTGGAAACTAATGAGACAACAGAAGCAAATGTATCATGTGAGCCTAAAGACATTTAATATAACACGTTAAGTGGAAATATCTAAACTAAATAACTGGAAAATTATGAAATTAGATTTGCCAAATTTCTAAGTAAGAAGTGCATGAAAACATTAATTACAACTGAAATCACAAAGTGAGAAGCCAACCTCTCCATGTGATCTTGGAATCAGTGTAGCTTTTGCAATCTTTTCTTCAATAAAATCCAATGTGCCCGATTTATCTTCATTTGCACTGACAAATTTCCCTGAACTGCCCTCCAAAGAAATTATCGAGAAAAATAAAATCAATCTAAGTACATGAAGAATACAAAGACCATGAGAGATTATTTGTGTATACACAAAGCACACATACATATACAGACAAACTCATACATACAGAGATATGTGCATATAACAAAAAAACTGTCACCCCTAGTTGAAAGCCTTGCTCATTATTTTATTATTGGTTCATCATAATTATATAAGTGTTGTATTCAAATGTATAATAAAACAATAAAAATGAAACTAGGAAGATTATCATCAAATCAAAAAGAGAAAGATTACTATGAAGTAATTCTACACTTCCACTATTTTTATGAAAGTGACATTGATACTTCATTTTTTCAAGAAATAGACAATCCTCCAACTTACCATAAATGTTACAAGATGAGTAAACCCTCTTTCTCTCTCTCATGTTACAAGATGAAGAAAACGGGAAATTGATACACCTAGTGGAAGCAAAAGATTGTATATGGACAACTACAACACAAGGAAGAAAACAAGATACAAACACACAAAGGCTCAACATCCCATGACAACACATGCATATTTTAGCACAGCTAAGAAGCAACACTCAGAGAGTAGGATATGAAACAGAAAAACGAGAACAGCCTGAGGAAGACCGGAAAAAGAGGACATGCCTGTTCGGTGGGAACGGAGAGGTGGAGACTGAACAACAATTCTTCCTGCATTCTGAGATATACAACCACAGCAGGAAGAGAAAAAATATGCAGAACAGCAGTTGCAAGGCAGCACTTCAAGAGGACCAAGTAAATGGCACAGCAAGACAGGCCACAAGAATGATGCATGTTAGGGGTAAGCTACAGAAAGCCACCACAGCTGGGTAGGAGACTCTAGAAGGCCAAGTCCCAATTAGTAGTCCATAGCTTCTTTGTACCATACTCTGTCTCTCGCCTTCACCTTGCTCAATTCTCTCCTTTTACTTTTGAGGAAAATGTCACATTGAAAGTAAGCACATTTCCATAGGCAAATTGGCCTCAAAGGTGATTTAATAAAATCTCTCTCACACACATTGACTATGACGCAAAACGGAAAGATGGAAAGATGCCAAGGAGGAATGGAAGTGCAGGACATGGCTAGTACATGGGAAAAGGAGGTGGAGACCAATCAACACTTCCTATTTCATTGTGGGGCATATAACCATATCAGGAAGGGGTTGGCATTGGAAGATATCAGTTGGGAAGAAACAACCCAAGAGAAACCAATAGCAGATGCAGCAAAGAGAACTCGGGACAACAACAATGATGTGCATGAAACACAATCTGCTGAGAGCCAACACATTTGCAGTACACAACATATCTTTTGGGGTTGAGGCCAGATAACTAACGTTACACTTGCCAATATCTACATTAGCATTATCATCTTCCTATTCTCTTTCTTTATTAAGTTTGTAAAACAAATGTTGCACAATAGGTAATCTCCCTTGTAACAAAGGCCAGCTGCCCTTGCATATGTTTTGATAAAATTCTCTCTCTCTCTCTCTCTCTCTCTCTCAAGTGCACACACACACACACACATCTAAATATACAAATGCATGAACAGAAATGTATGTGTATGTGTGTAATATCCCCAATTTTGAAAGCATAGAAATCACTACGAAGTTCTTGGTAATATAATAATATTAATTAAAAGGGGCAAATATTACTTTTGGAGAAAGGCAGTCAATATTTCTTATTAAAAATGGCGGCAAATATTATTTTGTTGGGGAATGGCAGCAAATTATTATTTAATTGGAGAATGGTGGTAAATTATTATTTTATTAAAATGGTGGCAAAAAGTCATTTAATGGAAAATGGCCCCCGCCAATAAAATAATATTAAAAAGAAGTCTAGAAGAATGGGGAAAAATTATGAAAGGAGGATGGATTAAGTTGTTGGTCATTCTATTCCTATCATATCTCAATGACATTGAAAAGAAACTCAAGAAAGTTTCAGACTCAAGGGTTTCAAGCGAAACCCTATGCTAATTTAGGTGGACTTCGTGTTGAGAAATCTCGGGCATAACAATTAAGTGATTTCTCTTCTATTAGTCACTGCTTGTGAGTGCTTTTTACTTCTTTAGATTAGGATCTTCTATTACTTAGGCTATTAGTGTTCTCCTTCATCAAACAGCTACTCATGCATAAACCATAAAGAGATAAGAGACACAGAATATAGGCTATCAGCCAAGGCCAAAACCTCTCCCACTTGAGAGGAAAACCCAAACAAATTCTTCTTCTTATAGAGATTCCAATTGACGAATACCAAAACCAAGACCCTTGACCTATCTGCCACTCCAAGACCAAGACACAAGATCCTTAGTAAACGTTAGTCGACCTTTTGCTCCTTCCCCCTTCTCAGCTTCTTCGTCGACCTTGGCTTTCTTCAGCTTTAGACCTTCGTCCTTCTTCCACTTCAACTCCCTAGGAGGACTGCACTTCTTCTCGACTTCCACTACTGCAACAGACTTCTCCTCGGCCTTCACTACTGCAACAGACTTATCCTCGTCCTTCACTGTTGCAACAGAGTTCTAGCATGTATAGGGGTTTTCTACCCTTAAAACTGTTAGAAAATCGAAAAGGAAGAAAGATTTTCCTATACTTGATAATTACTTGTGATGTTCTTGATTTGTTATTACATTTCTTTATATCTTCTTTCTTTTAGTTCATCAAGCAATTACCAAAGCAATAACACATAAAACAATGGACACCAGATGTAGGCTCATAGCCAAGGCAAAACCCCTCTCAAGGAAAACCCAATCAGTAATTCTTCCTTCAATAGTTTTCTAGAGATATTCCAAGACTCTTGACCTTGACAAAAACTTTCCTCCACACCAAGTCAGCCTTCTTCCTTACTTGCAGATGATCCTTCTTGACCTAGTAGCAGTAGCAGCACTTTCTTCAATCCAGCAACTTCGACCTTGCCTTAGAGACTTCGATCTTCATTGAAAGACTTCGATCTTCACTCAGAACCTTCGATCTTGGCCCAATATAGTTTCATGAGGTGGCAACATCACACAGCAACTAGCTACGACATCAACACGGCAACTGGCTACGGCATCATACGACAACTTGCTACGACATCAACAAGAGAACTTCGATCTTCCAAACTAGGGCATGAGAGAGAGAGATGGTTGCACCAAAGGTTCGATTTTCCCTTTCTCCTTCTCCTAGACCAAACTCGCACTTCCTTATTGTCCTTCTTCTATTTCGCACTTCTTCCGGCTTCAAGATAGATTGAACTTGCTTGTGTGAGAGTGTGCTTCAAATGGAATTCGAACTCCTCTATTTATAGTCCTTTGGTGAGGTCGAATAGCCCTCCTTGAGGCCGACTTGATCATCTTAAGGTCGACTTGGTGTGGAGACAACAAAATTCATATTTCACTCAATACTTAACCTTTTTACATGATTCAAAAGCCCAAGAAGGGTCTCTTTAAAAGTACAATGACTCTATTGACTCAGAATAAATCCTAGAAGTCCTCAATGGGGACTTTGACCTAAAACATGGTGACCCAAGCATGACACCCATGCTTTAATAAGTCACAATAATAATAATAAAAGTTATTTTCTTTATTCTTTTGACAAGTACATTACAAGATGACTAAAATACATTTAATGAAGACCGAACCTAGTTACATTTTCTAACAAAAATAGTCCAAAGAAATACCCTAAGAACCTCGCTCTTCTTTCTTCTTTACTTTGCAGGTTGGGAGGCTTTTTCTTTTATCCTTTTTGCACTTCTATTTCAGATCATTGTTCCACATAAATTTTGTCTCAGAAGTGATGCTGAGCAGCCCTATTTATAGTTGTTTCCTCCTTAAATAAGCCGACTTGAAGAGGGTGAGCCGACATGTCTATTGGAGGAGATAATTAATTCCACTTTGAAGCCGACTTGAGGTTAATGCTTGTGCTTGGTCTTGGAGGGTTACTTGACATTTTCATTGACTCATATACAAATATAATATGCCCAATAAGGGTCCTTCATACATGACATAGACTCAAATTGACGTGTATAACTAGATGACAAATCCTAAAGGCTCACAATGGGAGCCATCACTAAAAATAAAATTCCTTGCTCATGAAAACCATGAGAAAAGCATGAATGATAATTTTATTTTTCTTCTTTTCATCAAGTACAGAAAATCATATTTCCACATGTCATTATGAAGACCGAACCTAGTTACATTTTCCAACACTTCGAGTGCCACCCTAGTTAGCTCTTGGGGAAAATCACTTCAAGTCTACCATTTTTGTTTACTGCAGGGTTACATAAATTTCCAAATCAAGAGGCCGAGCTTCCAAAGAGATTGTGCCTGCATCTCTAATTTATTGTGAGATCACAGTTCCAAGGGCTTGTCATTTGCAGAGATCAAATTAGTTGTTTATGCCCAAGATGTTGATATTTGGCAGCTTAAGGAGAAATTCCCTCCTTTGGGAAGTCCTTCTCACCCTGAAGAGACCCTTCTAGCCCTTGGAAGTATTTAATTTGCACATGGGAAAATTATTATTGGACCATGTCACATCAAAAAGTACCAGTCAGCCTAAAGGAGGAAATTTGACCTCATCAACCACATATAAATACACTTAAGGTCACATCACTTGGAGGTATCACATCACATCATCCATTCATCTTCTTTGGTTCGTAAAAGTATGAAAATTGCAAGGTCCGAGCTCACACTTGTGAAGAGGAGAGATAATTTTGTTGACTTTCTGTTTTGGCACTTTTGACCAGCATTGACTTTGGGTTTTGGACTTGGTTTGACTTGGGATTTGAATCTGTTCTTAGAGGCCGAATTCAGGAGAGAGAAGGTTGAATTTTTCTAGGCACTTTGACCACATTTGACTGCTGGGTTGATCTTGACGTTGATTGATTCAAAGGCAAAATTTTGTGATTGTTTTGACCAAGTTTGACTGAGGGAAAGAGGTTGAATTCTTTGCTGCCTTGACCAAACTCTTTGGAGTACCTTGACTGTTGACTAGTTATGGCATAGTTGACTATTCTTGACTTTGACCAAAAATTGCAGATTTGAAGTTTGACTGGATTTGACTTTCTTGCTCATATTTGACTAGATCTTGGTTGGTTGATTTGACTAGTCAAGGCTTTGACCTTTGACTCATTGTTGATGTACTTGGACTATGTATCTCTCAATTGAAATTTGATGACAATCTAATAGAAGAAGAATTTGGAAACGGTTTTCCCCCTTCTTGTTGGAAATACTGAGAGGGAGGGTGAATCAGTATTTTTATCAATTAGTAATTTATTAATATTTTCAGAGCATAAACAACATATAAAGCATCAACACATCAAGAGAATAGTGCACCATAAGTTTTTAGGTGGAAACTCTTCCAAAAGAACCCTTAACAACCCTCAGATGCAGGCAAAGTGGGCAATAGACATATCTTATCCTTTGTAACCTTAAGATGGTCCAAAGCCACAGAGATAAGGTTCAAATGATCGAATTCTTTTGCACAGAATTATAGTTCAGATTTAATGAGCGATAATTAGAGCTCGGGTCTTTGCAAAAATAGGGCTAGATCCTAACCAACTGTGCGATATATCCAGGGAGAAAACTAGTCGCAAAATAAGATAGGCCAAGCACCAATGTAATACTTCACAAGCCGAAACTTGCAATGATAAGCTCACACCACGGGAGCTAGAATAATTTTCAAACTTCACGAACTGAGCCAAGATCTTTCAACGAGTTTTCTCTTTTGTTGGTACAAAAATCGTAGAAATTTAAGAGCAAAACAATGCAGATCATGGAATAATATACTTCAAACTCCACCCGCAAAGAGATACCCAACGAATCCCGTGAACTAAACCAATAAACCCAATAACCTGCCTCTAGTCTGATCTTGAAGGAACCTCAAGGCCAAAATTAAGTTCAGAGCTCCACAACAAAAATGATATGCGTTAATTCTTACCAAGTGATGGCCAATGAATGCAATTAAATATATTTTGAGGGGCTCATAACGAGGTAGCCGAATTGCTATTTTGGAGGGAGTCAAAGGTTTGAAATTCGAAAATTATGGTGGTAAAAAAAAAATGACAGTTATTTGAATTTCAAATTCAAATGCCTTTGGTGCCAAAACCCTCTTCTAGATTTTGATTTTTAAAATACATTTGAAAAATCCCTCCAAAAAATATAACCTTTTGTCATAAGAAGGATTATTTTAATCGTTGGAGAAGAGCCTCATTATTTGACGATAGTCTTGGCCAAAGAAGAGTACCACATCAACATCCTTTGGGGCCTTTGCCCACAAGTTGGGGGCTTCATCTTCAAACAAGCATAACTCCCAAACCGTGAAGGCTCTCGTGGCATGCGACATGCCACTGGAATCAGCTCAATGAGAATAATCCAACAAGGATGATCCGAACTCGAAAAGCTATGATTTGCCATGCCATTTTGGTCAACAAAGGCGGGGCATCTGTTGGTGCTGCTATCAATGACAACCACATTTCAACAATCCCCCCTTTGTCATTGATGGCAACACATGTACTCCCCCTAACTCCATGGCTGTGATCCTCCTATCATGTTCTCTCTCTCCCTTTGACATCAATGGCAAAGGGTGACTCCCCTAACAATCTTCCTAGTACTGTGAACCTCTAACTTGACTATGCTCCCCCTGTCTATTGGGTTGTATAGAATGGACATCAGTGTGAACCTGGAAGGATACCAAGCTTTTGCCAAAGATACTCAAGTTTCTTTTGCTAAAAGTTTGGTGAAGATGTCAGCTATTTTCTCTTTGGTCCCAATATATTCCACCTTTATGTTCCTCTCTGCAACCTGTTCTCGAACAAAGTGAAACTTAATAGGAACGTGTTTTGTTTTTTAATGCATGACAGGATTCTTGGAGATGTTTATGGCACTAGTGTTATCACAGAACATCAGAACGGGTTCATCAAACTTCACTTGAAGAGCCTTCAATGTTTGTTTCAACCAGATGACCTGACTACAACATGGTGTTGCTACTATGTATTTTGCTTCTACAGTGGATAGGGAGACTGAAGACTGCTTCTTGATCAACCATGATACAAGACAACCACCTAAGTAGAAGGTTGCTCCACTAGTGATTTTACAATCATCACAGGGTTGCTTGGGAGCGAGAGCTATTGATTTGTGGTAGCATTGGATGTGCTCTAGCCATGAAAATTGGAGGAGGGGCTAAGGCACATGAGATCTCCAAAACCCAGAAATCGTTTTGGGAAATTCCATCCGGTTGGAGAGATATTAAAATAATTAATATTTTTAATGGAGTTCTTAAGTCTAAACTTAGAAAAATTAAAATATTAATGGGTATTAATATCAAACTAGGTGATAAGGTTCTAAATGACGAGGATCAAGCCAAATCTAATCTTAGTCGTTGATTAGGAACTTAATCTCGGTCGTTGAACACTCAACAGGAAAAATATAAGAGGAGGCTTGAAGGTCAATTGGAGACACACCAGCAGATACTCAGTATTTCAAGGAAAATTGATTCTCAAAGAGAAGGAGATCGATTTTCAAAGGGAGAGTTATAGGGTCGAGGAAGAGGAAGGATTAGCAGCAGTCATGGGAGCTCAGAAGAAGTGACATAGGGACTCTAAGAGACAGCGCAGAGGGAGACGCAGATCAAAGAGATGCAGGGATGACGCAGAGAGGGACCAAAGTTGCGCAGAGCCACGCGGAATGACGCAGGACTGACATAGTAGAGAAAGGAAGCTCTCCAGGGTGTCAAAAAGTCTCGAAGAAAAGTCTTAGGTGTTTTCTCCTAGTGTCTATGTAAATTTTTCTGTAAAAGCGATTGATGTTGAAGATTTATAAAACCCTCCTCTGCTGCACCGGTTTTCCCGCATTGGGTTTTTCCGAGGACAATTGTCCAAAAATAATTGTGTTGATGTGATTGATTCTTGTGCATATATTTATTTCTGTATAATGATGTGATATCTGCAGTAGAATTTATTTTAATATTTACTGAAGGGATTTCATAAACAACTTAATGGGAATAATAAGTAAGTGAAATAAATCAGTTATTGCAATAATAGAATTTCTGTTAGAAATTTCACAAAAGTGGGGAGCGACATTTTCAAAAGTTCTTGAGTCGGGAGCGAATTTTTATATAATATATATTTTTATATATTTTGATGCATGTATGTCACAAAAGCATGTAGAATGATGAATTAGCGATAAAACAAAAACAAAAAAACATGGATTGAACCATATAACATCATTCATATGGTATTTATAATCTTCATCAACCCCGGTCCACAAATTACAAGTTCTCATTTATATAGCATGTAAGGGTGCACATAACCAAAATAGCATCGAGTGCAATCCATCTTTGAACCAAAAATACATCAACAAATAGGCTCTAGATGGCCTCTAGCATACAAAAAATCATGCTACAACAAATACCTACATATCATCAAGATCGTTGCTTATCTTGGGATCTTTTTCATTAATATTACCCTCTAAGCATTAACATAAGATAGAAAAAATATAGCATGTCAAGTCAAAATTTTGTTTGAGTTATGGGTACATTTTTAGTAGAGTCATGATAGAGGAGTTTGACAACCAATGTCACTAACATCAAGCTACTTAGAGGGCTTGGTGGTCTTGATTAAATACGAGTTCCATACCCTAGTACATGGAAAAATCGAATGGAAACATTGCAATCCCCCCAATCCTGAAATCCTGGATAGCTCCATATGAAATTCATTGAGGTCGGAACCATTCTCAAGCATCCTAAGTTATTTCATAGTAATGTTAAAAATTTAAATAAAAGGATGAAAACGAAATATAAAGGAGAATGTCATTTTTACTTTAAGAATTTAACATTACCATGAATTGCATATCAATATTAGGGCCATAGGCTTGAATATTAGGCTGCCCCACTCAAAAACTCTTGTTTCTTTGAAAAAAATCGTGTTTGGAACATCTTTGTGAAAAATCAAATTGTGAAGAAAGCCAGGGAGCGAAATTTTGTTTTTCGGGAGCACACTCCTAGGTCGCTCTCGATGCACTCCCGCTCGGAGAGCGCTTTGAGAGAGATTTGACATGGGACGTGTTCAGAAATATAGGGCAACTAGCTTGTGTGATTTCTCTTACTTTGATAACTGCTTGTGATGTACTTTTGCTTATCTTAGTTAGATTCTTCTTTTCATCATACAGCTATCAAACCATAAAGAACAGTGAGACAAGAGGCCGAATTCTGTTTGATACCAGCATTTAACTCACAAGAGGCCAAATTCTGTTTGATACCAGCACGTAATTCACAAGAGACCGAATTCTGTTTGATACCAGCACTTAATTCACAAGAGGCCGAGTGGTTTAATGGAACAGTTTTGCATGGAATTTATGGTTCAAATTTCAGAGGGCTTATGTCAAGAAGAGAGGACCGAATTCTCTTCTATTCTGATTGAGTTCCTGTGACCAGAAGTGAAGAGAAGAACCATTTATCAGCTCCAGATCTGAATCTTATCCTTGAGCCGAGTTCACCTCTATCACAGCCCAGGCAAACATTAATAAGAGGTGCTGTAGCTGCTCGTGTGCCATCTCTGGCTGTGTGTTGGAGCTGATATATCTCTCTTTCCTACACTTATTCATCTGCTGTCATGACATGTCAGTTCTTTAGGACAAGTTGGTGGCTGTAACAGATTTGAGCAGAGATGAGTTTCCTTGTAATTATCTCCTGTGCATGAAGCAGAACACAAAGGACAGCTGGTATCACTGTTCGTGACATATAAAGGACATGTGGCTTTGGTCTATTATTTGGAATCAAACCTGCTGTATATTTCTGGATATATATTTATATATCAGACTTGAATGTTTGTCAATCTGCTGAAGGATACTTGCTGGAGCTGATTGGGATACTACACCAGGTCATCTTAATCCCTTGGTCGCTGTGTATTAATTGGCAACTAATCAAATAGATGTTTTTGCCCAAAGTCCATTGTTTAGTACATTTGTAACAGTGTTGCCTATATCTCTGAGTTCATAAATCAGCCCAAGTTCTTGAAGAGCACTTTCATGGTATGTTATTATCTCTGTGTATTTTATACAAGTTAAATAAATGAAATCTACACCTACAGTACCGTACCAGCAAAGTGTTTGACAAAAATCTTCACTAGAAAGCCATACTAACTCTGAAACTACAGTGGGTACCCTGGTTGATTCTATAGTGGGAATATTACAATGTGTGTGTGACCTTGAGGGCACAATGGGGTTGGATTAACAGATGTGTACATGAACATACATATATTAAATTTATTTATTAAATTCATGAAATTCCACAGATGACACAATGACATAAAGATATTGAAATATTAAAATAGGAAATTGCACATTGTAAAAGGCATTTACCTCCTTTCGAAGGAGATGGGAAGTAAGTACCAAATAAATTGCAGACTACTGGATGCAGTGAATAACAATATTGTACCTTGTTCTTATATCCTTTGTATTTTCTACAGTCTCTCCTTTTCGCAATGCCAATGATGAAGGTGCAAGACTTTTCCTCACAAGTTCAATAATGGACTCGCACTGCTCCTTTGTAGCAAAGTTAGGAAAAAATAAAGCTCGAGGGTTCCAGCTTAATACCTTGCAATCAAAGGCAAGCCAACAGACCAAAAATTCAAACTTCCATTGAGCACATTTCAATTTCAGATCTACACCATATAATGCGAACTTCCCAAGTGAAACCCTATCCTAGAATTGCATGAACTCAATCTATGCACCGGACAATGCATTCCAAATAAGTCCAAATCATTTTACTTGTAAATTAAACCCATTTAAACAATCAACAATATGGCATTAATAATATCATTATAAGATGTATGTCTTTAATGTTCAAGTGAAACAAATTACAGAATGAACGAAACAAATTAAGCGAAACATAAAAGTCTTGATCATATTTGAAAACTTGGTTTGCCAAAGGAAGATGAGGTATTGACTAGAATCACCACATAGGATATTAAATTCTTTAAAAGGCACAAGGATTTGATGATTATTTTTTGATGGCATAGCGCATTGATTGAGCGAATATCAAGAATTCGAAGAGGAAGCCGAGACTAGGTTCAGCAGGAAATGAGTGTGTGAAGGCCAAGATCAAGAGGCAAGGCCGAGAGAAATTTCTCAAGGCCGAGAGCAGTGATTAAGGAGCAAGCTAAGATAAATTTGTGGAGCTGAGATTAGTGAGAAGAAAGCTGAGAGCTTTCTCAGAGGCTATTTGGTGGCTGCAGTAGCAGCGCACTGAATTGTAAAAGATCTATTTGCTCAAAGAACAATCAATTAGAAGACCACAACAACAAAAGCAGGTTTTCCCATTTGGGTTTCTTGGGTAAAACACGGGTGTCCGATTTATGTCTCCATGTGTTTTAATTTCAAGTATTTTCTGTTGCATGTTGAATGTTAAGAAACTCCGTATCTTGGTGAAAGTTAAACTTGGTTTGAGTTTTTAGTTGCCTTGATTTTTCAGTAAATTCATCTAAGTAGTTGCAGCATTTCAAGAAAATTAACATGGCATCAAAGCCTAGTTCCATATAAAAACCAGCACCAAGATTGTTTGGTCAGTGAAGAACGCAGTTTAGTCAGTAGGCTTGCGCTAGAGTTTGAAGAGCACAATTTTGGATAGCGGCATGTCGTTCGAAGGACTCATGGCAAATCATGGTTTTGAGGGAGCCTCTAATTTCTGCTCATAGAAGGAGTGGATGTCAGTGATGTTGGAAGATAATGGCGTGCTAGAATTTGCGAAGAACCCACAAAATGCTCCTACAAATGCTCAACAGTTGATCCAGCATAACAAGAATGACACCAAGGCCAGGAGGATCATTCTTGAGGGGATCAAAGACAACATTATCCCTTATCTCCATGGGAAGAAGACAGCAAACGATATGTGGATAGCCATCTTGGCTTTGTATCAGGGATCTAGTGATGCCAGGAAGCTTGCCTTGAAGGACAGCTAAGAAATATCCGGCTGAGCAAAGGAGAGCCCATCATTATGTACCCTTCCAAGTTCACCCAGGTTTGGGATGAGCTAACTGGAGTGGGCAAAACTATAGCACACAAAGATCTTGCGAGTTTTGCGCTCTTGGGATTTCATAAGCCTTGGGAGAATTTCCAGGATGCAGTCAATGGCAGAGAGAATCTTCCAAACTAGAAAAATTTGTGGGGAGACTACATCCAAGAAGAAATTTGGAGGGGGATGAGAGTGGAATTTCAGTGAAGACAGATGACAAGGAGAACTTTGTCTTAGTAGGCAGAGGGAGTGTTGTCGCACGGATTGTCACAACAACGCTCAGACCGGGCGCTGTCACCCTGATCCCCGATCCCTCCGTTTAAGCCTGTCTCCCGCGACCAAAGGGGGTAGACCCTATGGCAAAATGGATGACCAACTGTGGACCAGTTGGGTTGGGAGACACGAAGAAACAAGCACTAAATTGATTTTGTTAAATTTAATAGACCAGTGCCTTATGGAGTTAATGATTAAACGCTTAGATGTTGCAGAAATATGAACCATGTAAAACAAACATTTATCATCAATAACCCAAGCAATGCAAGATATCCAGTAAATTCACAATGCTTTAACGATGATCCAGCAATTAAACTTAAAGAAAAATTAAATGCTTTAAATGATCATAAAATTTAGATGCTGAATCAGTTACCACTTTCATATAAAACCAACTTGTAAATAAACATTTAAGTGCATTTAGCTATAGAAAAATACCACAAAAATGACACCAAAATGATTTTTCAATTTTTAGCAAAGCTTTTTCAAAATATTTTTTTAATATATAATATATATATAATATATATATATATATATATATATATAATATATATATTAATTTTTAATGTTTTATTATTATCATTTTTATATATTATTATATTATTTTAAATGTGATTTGTTGAAGTCAAAATTTCAAGCCAAACAAAACTAATTAAATCTAAGCTAACACCTAATCTATAAAGTCTAAAACCTAAATCTAAAAAAGAAACCTTTTATGGCATTTTTTTAATTTTTATATTTTTGAATGAAAACAAAAATTTAAATTTTTTTTTTATGAAACCTAAATTAAAATTAAAAAAAAGAAGCTAAACAAAAATATAACTAAACCTAAACTAAATAAAAACTAAAGTTTAAACCTTTTTATATTTTTTATGAAATTTTCTATTTTTAATTTTTTCTTTTAAATAAAAATCAAAACAAACAAAATAAAATAAGATGAAAATGAAAATCCAAATTTAATTTCTTTTTATTTTTTAACTTTTTCTAGATTTTTATTTTTTATTTTTTAACTATTAAAGTCTAACTTTAAACGAAATTAAATCGAAATTTAAAACTAAACTAATATCATTTATATCCAATGTTTAAAGTTAAAACTACAATCTAAAGTCAAAATCTAATCTAATATATAAAGTGAAAGTTTATAAAATCTAACATCTGAAACTAAAAAATTTAGTTCTAAGATCTAAACCAAATGAAGCTCATCGTAAAAAAAAATACCTACATTATCCTAAGCATATAAAGAAAAATCGATTTTTTTTCTTTTTTTATTTTTGATTGCTGTTGGTGCAGATGACGGCAAGGAAGAAATACGCAGGATGGAGAGCGAGACGCGACAAAGTGAATGGGGTTGAGGAGCACGCAGCGTTTCAATGAAAACGAGTAGAGAAAGGACAACAATGGAACTGCGGATGAGGGAGGATTGCGTTTGGAGAAGAATGGGGCCTCGACAGAGGAGGGAAGGGAGTGGCAGCGTAGATTGGAGTTTGCAGGTTGATGGAAAGAGGATCTGCGTAAAGGCAAATGAGGGAAGCCGCAAATTCAATGGAGGTTAAGCAGGGGATCAGACAGATGAGCGAATGAGGAAGCGTGGGCAGCATTCAAAAAAACTGCGTATATGTCCCTTTTTTTTTAAAGAATGATGCGTGGGAGTTTTGCAGATCTGAAAATCGATTTTAAAAAAAAATGATACGCTAACCTCAGAACCTGATCATGCCATTCCACACAAAACAAATCTTTGACCTCTTTTTTTTTTTTTTGCTTGTCGTTTGCTGCACAGGTTCAATGATTGGTGACAGCAACTGAAGGGAGACTTGCGTGTGTAGGGTAGCAGCAAAAACTGCGATCCCTTAAAAAAAATTCGAAATTTTTCTGTAGTAGTAAAACCTCAGGCAGCATGTGAAAAATGAAAATGCAGTTTGCAAACCTGTAGTCCAAAAACCTGATCAAAAATTTAAATCTTTCCTGCTCCAAACTGCCTGATGAAACCCTGAAAATTTCTCAAACCCTATACCTGCAACCTACAATGGCAAAGAACCGAAAACCCAAAAATAATATGTGCAAGAAACGAAGCTGAAAACCCTAAACCTAGCTAAAGAGTTATAGCAGTTACAAATCTAAGGCTCTTTAGTAGCCAGATTTGTCAATAATCCACAGTTATATTTTCGGAATTTCAAACTTAATGTGAGGTGCTTCAGAAAACCCTACATGCATTAATAAAAAATTTCAAATGATGAGCTCGGGATCAAGAACTGGCTGGGCTCTTTCAGAAAACACAATCCGAGAGTTGGCTGGTTCAGCCGAGAACTTCCCCTAACTCCCGGTAATCTGAAAAAAAGGATTTCCTGCATAACTTAAAATCAACCATTAACATAGAAGGAGAAAACAATAGTGTAACCCAGATCAAATGGAGATACATGCCATTATGTTTCAGAATCTAAACTATCATTCAAACCCCGAAGATCAGACAAGATACCTGTGCCTAGATCAATCTTCATTAAGCTATCCTCAATGGCTGAAAATAAAATTATGCAGAAAAATAAAACAATCTTACAGCATTTTCAGAAGAGTAACACCAGCAAGATTTTTAACCCTGTTGACCTCTACCGGTCAACTACCCATGCAGTACACCCCCTTTTTCTTTGCAAAAAGGGGCAGCACCTGATCAGCGTGTTCGTGCCATCCTGCAGTCATCAGCAGCTTGATCAATCTAATTGTAAACCTAGTCTACATGTATTAATTGTAAATAATCTTAGCAGATATGAGTCGTGTATGTGAATTGCCTAGGTGGACCTAACTTTCTAGTGGTAATCTACGTCCCGGAAGGTTTTTCGTCTCACCGATCCACGGATCGGCAGAGGTTTCCTTCAACCTGACCCCAAAGCCGGGATGCATTTTGTTATTAGAACTTTAAGAGAATCCTAGTGTGTTAACCTGCTAGATTATAGTTGTGTCGCAGAACTAGGTGGTTTATGAGGGTCTATGTTAAAGTGGGTTTGTCCCCTTAAGATGTAAATTGTAAAAGTCATGATGTAATGTGTCTTGAGGGTTGAAAATGTTAATCCCCTCATGCGTCTTAGGTCCTAGGTCTTAGGGGAAATTTTTTCCAAAGGCTATGTTTGATGATCCATGATAAAAACAATAAAAAATAATAATTAAAGATAAAAATAATAAATAAATAAAATTTTTAAAATAAAATTTTTTAAAAATGAATAAAAAATAAAAATTTTAAAAAAATAATAAAATATATTTTAATTCGACGAATGAGATTAAGAGATGTCTTGATCCTCATCGACGGTCGAGATCGTTTTGTCATGGATCACTCAAACTAGCAGTTGGGATTTTTTCCTTTAAGTAGGATGCTAGGGGTCATTTGAGATTATCAATCTGATCTGTGAGTCTAAGACTGAAGAAGCTCTCTTGTAAATATGTTTCTGGTTAATAAAAGAAGACTTTGGGGTCCAAAACAAAAAAAACATAAAAAAAATTTCATCATGGAAATATTTTGCCAATTAATGTCTTAGCCTGGAAATTTTAATCGCATTTTATTTTTCTTGCGGAGGCTAAAATTTTGGGATTAATGTTTATCTGGCATGCTACGAATATGATATCTAGTTAATGGTTTATGACTCGTGGTGGTTTGAAGCATTAATCTTTTTGAATCTTCAGTTGCTGGATATAATTTTGGTCATTCTAAGAGCACTGTGATTTAGCTGATGACAAATGATTGTTGTTCACGTTTCATGTTTCTATAATCATCTAACAAGTAATCAATTTAATAACAATTTCTTAAGGCACTGGTCTGCTAAATTAATCAAATTCATCTAGTGCTTATCTTATCGTGTCTCGTGTCTCCCAACCAACTGGTCGACAGTTGGTCTTCATCATCTCGCAGGGTCTACCCCCCTTAGCCGCGGGAGACAGGCTTAAACAGAGAGATCGGGGATCAGAGTGACAGCCCCTGGTCTAAGCGTTGTCGTGTCAATTTGCGCGACAACATTTTTGGCTCCGTTGCCGGGGATAGAGTTTTTCTGTCCCTGGGGTTTCATCGACATTCATCTTCTCATCTTCTCATCTCTCATTTGAGCTGGCAAATTCAATATTTTGACATCTTTTCATCACATATCAGCAGCATCTCTTCGGTTTTGTTTCTTGTTTGGGTGGCGACTCAATTTTCTCATTTTTACCAGACAAGAAGCCTTCCTCATATCTGCTTGCTGATACCCTTTTAGATCTTAAAATCAGATTTATTGTTCAAGTGGCGACTCCACTTCTTTCATTTTTTTTTCCTTCAGCAGAAATCTCTTTCTATCATCCATTTGATCCCTTATTGTTCATCATGGATTATTCATTTAAACCATGTCATTTTACTGATAATCTCCATGATCTTCCGAAAGAGGCCATTGGTAAATTATTTAAGTTCTCGCGTGGTGATTCGGTCACTGTTAGACAGCATTTAAACAGGTTTACTTGTGTAATGATCTTATATTGTAGATTTCCTCAATATAATCATGAAGATTTCAAGATGCGTCTATTTGTCCATTCTTTAGAGGGTGATGCCTTGAATTGGTTTAATAATTTTCCTAATGATTTTTTCACTTCTTTACAAGACATTCTCAATGCTTTTAAAGATAGATATGATAGTCCAAACAGCTTGCCTTCTACCTCTAAAATTGTGCAAAAGGAAGAAAGTAATCATATTAAAGGTCCCGCTGTTGAAGACAATTCTTCATGTCAGAATGTGTCATCCACCGGAAATATTGTAGATCAAGTTCATGATAGGGAAATTGACTCTATGACGTTCAATCATAACAATCAGTTCGCTGACATGCAAGCGAATCATAAAGAAGAAATAAATTTCATGCAACATTGCTTGATGGACATAAAGGAAAAGAATGATAAAGTAATAAAACACATGCAAGAACAACATGCCATACAAATCAGTGCTATAAGGGATGAATGCTCTAGCCAGATGGATGCCATTAGAATACAAGTTCAAAAGATTCAACAATGGTCAGATGATAAGAGAAACCAGGAGCCTTCTCATTGGCCACAACAAGTTCCATCTTATTATGAGGAGGTCATTAGGTGGTTAATTGAAGGTGATCCAGATAAGCTTAAAAACGATAAAAATCAGATGCAAGACACAAAAAGACTTAGCATGCATATCTTACACACTTCATCTGATAGTTTCGAAACATAAAGTTCCAGGTCATCAGTAATTCGACCTGCCAGAAAGAAAAAGCGCAAAAGAAAGAAAATAAGAAGAAGATTTGACGCATCAGACAGCCGCGAGCAGCTTGATTTTCGGATAGGAAAGAGTCCTACCATATGCAAAATTTGACATGGTACATCCGACAAGCAGCCGACAGATTTGCCTGAAAGCAGGCAAATGCTCAGTATGCACTATATTGAACACATTAGATGCCGTAGGGCATCCTTTGTATCGTATTTCTAACCATATTCCTTGTTTTTTCCGCATTTTTGATTTTGCTTTAGATAGTCAATAAATGAAGAGCTTTTATCTTTCCTGTGCTTAATGTATATGATGATTTTTTGGATGGACGCTACTTATTTTTGTGTTGTATGGATGCAGATTCTGGATTCTCACATTCCTGCAAGCAGCAACGTGTCCCCAAATAGAGCCAAATGTTGACCTCTAGCGGTCAACTACCCATGCAGTACACCCCCTTTTTCTTTGAAAAAAGGGGCAGCACCTGATCAGCGTGTCCGTGCCATCCTGCAGTCATCAGCAGCTTGATCAATCTAATTGTAAACCTAGTCTGCATGTATTAATTGTAAATAATCTTAGCAGATATGAGTCTGTATGTGATCCCCGATCCCTACGTTTAAGCCTGTCTCCCGCGGCTAGGGGGGGTAGACCCTGCGAGATGATGAAGACCAACTGTCGACCAGTTGGTTGGGAGACACGAGACACGATATGATAAGCACTAGATGAATTTGATTAATTGGGTAGACCAGTGCCTTGAGAGATTGTCACTGAAATGATTACTTGTTAAATGACATAGGGACATAAACCGTGACCAGCAACCATTTGACATCAGTGAAATCACTTGACCAAAACGATATCCAGCAACTGAAAACCTCGAAAAGATAAATGCTCAAAACCACCACGGGAATTGTAAATTATTAACCAGATATCAATATTCGTATCTCGACTTAAAAAATCGAATCTCAGCATGAAAGATAACGATTGAAAACCACTGAATCCAGCAAAAGGAATTTTCTGCGATGAAATTTTTTATAGGTTTTCTGACAAAATTTTAACTTAAAACAAAATTTAAAATTTAATCCTAAGTCCTAAAAAAAAATTTATTTGATTTTTCATTTTATACTTTTTATGATTTTTTTTAGTTATTTTAAAACAAAACAAAACAAAACAAAACAAAACAAAAAAAAAAAAATTATTTTAATCTAAATCAAATTTTGTTTTAAATTTGATTTAGATTAAAATAATTTTCTTTTCTTTTCTTTTTTATTTTGTTTTGTTTTAAAATAACTAAAAAAAATCATAAAAAGTATAAAATGAAAAATCAAATAAATTTTTTTTTAGGACTTAGGATTAAATTTTAAATTTTGTTTTAAGTTAAAATTTTGTCAGAAAACCTATAAAAAATTTCATCGCGGAAAATTCCTTTTGCTGGATTCAGTGGTTTTCAATCGTTATCTTTCATGCTGAGATTCGATTTTTTAGGTCGAGATACGAATATTGATATCTGGTTAATAATTTACAATTCCCGTGGTGGTTTTGAGCATTTATCTTTTCGAGGTTTTCAGTTGCTGGATATCGTTTTGGTCAAGTGATTTCACTGATGTCAAATGGTTGCTGGTCACGGTTTATGTCCCTATGTCATTTAACAAGTAATCATTTCAGTGACAATCTCTCAAGGCACTGGTCTACCCAATTAATCAAATTCATCTAGTGCTTATCATATCGTGTCTCGTGTCTCCCAACCAACTGGTCCACAGTTGGTCTTCATCATCTCGCAGGGTCTACCCCCCTTAGCTGCGGGAGACAGGCTTAAACGGAGGGATCGGGGATCAAAGTGACAGCCCCCCGGTCTGAGCGTTGTCGTGTCAATCTGCGCGACAACATTTTTGGCGCCGTTGATGACTGCAGGACGGCACGAACACGCTGATCAGGTGCTGCCCCTTTTTGCGAAGAAAAAGAGGGTGTACTGCATGGGTAGTTGACCGGTAGAGGTTAACATCTGGCTCTACTTGGGGACACGTTGCTGCTTGCAGGAATGTGAGAATCCAGAATCTGCATCCATACAACACAAAAATAAGTAGCGTCCATCCAAAAAACCATCATATACATTAAGCACAGGAAAGATGAAAGCTCTTCATTTATTGACTAACTAATAACATGAAAGTAAATCTAATCCTACAGACAAAAATGAAATGCTGAAAAG
>APFE030417261.1:0-16553 GCA_000404065.3 Pinus taeda
GAATAACTTCCTCTAGAATACTATAAATACAGGCCTTGGGCCAAAGGAGGCGAGGTTAAAAGCTGAACATTCTAAAGGGTAAATGCTGCTGGAATTAGGACTTCCATTGTTGACTTGTGAGGAGAGATCACTATCCTTCCTTGTTGCCATAGTGGGAGTGGGTGAGCTTGTCAAAGTAGAGAAAATCTCTTGCTGGACCCTGGGAGGAGCTTGCACAACACCAAGGCTCAGGTTGTAATGGTTCCTTTTTTGTTTCCTTAATACAAATAAGTCCATTCTTCTCAATGATTTGTTGTTAATGAATTATTTCATGTACTCCTTGGTCTATATGATGAATATGCTTTATTTTATGAAATATTCAGGTGTTATGTAATCGTTTGACTGTTAGTGTATGCAGGTCTTAAAGTGAAGGAGGAGCTCATCCGGATCAGCAAGGCTGGACTGCTACAACAAGTGTTGGATTTAAGGTAGGATCAAACAACACTTGGTTTCTCATAGAATAATGTATATTTAGAGAAGGATTGCTCTTGTTTGTTTTGTTTGTCACTAGAGAGTCTTAGACTCCTAGGGAGGTTAGGTTTGTCCGCAAAAATAACTCTTTCCGCATGACAACTATTATGGATTTGACAAGCGACCACCATCCATGAATTGAAATGATTTCATTTTTTTCGGTAATGTTATGTCAACATAATTCATATATGCAATATGGTAACCCTTATTGTAAAATTAAAGTGGTACATACCTTAGATTTATTTACTAACCTCTATTTTTCCTTTGATGTCTTTTGTAGGTACTTTGCACTTTGAAAGGAGTGAACCATTTCTTCAATTTGAGCCACCAAGTGTGCCTATCAGATTGGCTGCAGAAATATTATTAGAGCTATAGAAACTTTCCCTAGCTGCAAAAAGTCACTAATTCCGTAGTTGAAATATTTTCAAGAAAGGGATTTTTTAGAAAAAATGGTGAAGAGAAAATTTAAGGTGCCAACAAGAGTTGGTTTTCAATTTAAATTTTCTATATAAGCATGTCAACAGCTTGTTGGTTTTCATGTTTATACATTATATATATATATATATATATAGAAAGAGAGAGAGAGAGAGAGAGAGAGAGAGAGAGAGAGAAAATTTCTAAGGTGGAAAAGAAGAAGAATTCTTCTCAACCATTTTCAATTTTGAATTGTCTTGGAAAATTTTGACAAATTCTTCTTTTGTCAATGGCTTCTGATAAAGTCTAAGTCAATGTCCATTCACTAAAATAAGAATTTTCTCTTCATCAATAGTCTTGATTCTGACTGCACCATTGTTAAACACGTTTTCAACTTCATAAGGTCCAAGCTAGTGAGTTTGGAATTTTCCTTGGAAGTTTTTGAAGTTTGAATCAAAAAGTAATGCCCAATCTCCTAGATGAAATTTTATTTCTTTAATATATTTGTCATGCCATCTGGATTTCTATTGTTGAAATAGGATGGTCTTCTAGAAGGCTTCTTGTCTTATTTCATCAAGCTCATTGAGTTGTCACATCCTTTTCTTTTGTGCTTCTGATAAGTCAAGATCCAATTGGACTGTTGTTTTATAGGTCTGGATTTGGAACTCTATTGGAAGTAAGACTTGCTTCCCATAAAAAATTTCATAGGGAGTATGTCTTGTAGTACTTCTCCATGTAGTTCTATTAGCCCACAAAGATTCTGGAAGCTTTTCTGCCCAATCCTTCCTATGTAAGTGTACAGTCTTAGTAAGAATTGCTTCAAACACCTTGTTTGTAGACTCAACTTGTCCATTGGCTTCTGGATGGTATGGAGTGGATTTATGATACTTGATTTTCTACGGTTCCACGAGCTTTTGCATTAATCTAGATGTAAACCATTTTCCTTGATCTGTTACAATTTCTCTTGGGACGCCAAAACGAGTGAAAATATCTTCAAAAAGAAGTGAAACTACAACATTTTCAGGAGAAAAAGGAAGTGCTTTAGCTTCTACCCATTTAGTGACATAATCAATACATACCAGAATATACCTTTTTTTTTTTGAAGGTGGATTGCTTGGACCAACAAAATCTAGTGCCCATTTCTCAAATGGTTCAATGAGTACCTAAGGTTGTAACGGAATTTCATTTAAAAGAGTAGGTTTCCCCATTCTCTGACTAATGTCACATCTCTTAACATATTCCTTGGTATCATTGAAAATGGAAGGCCAATAATATCCTAACGGTAGGACCTTATAAGCAGTTCTTCTGTCAGAAAAATGTCCTCCACATGGTTCATCATGGCATGCTTTAAGTATTTCCAGTATCTCATCTTCTCGAACACATCTTCTAATGATGAGATATGGTCCTATTTTGTACAATTCTTCGTTTATGCATGAATTAGATGTGTTGTTGTGAATTATCCTCCTTTTTTGTCTAGGAGACTGTTATCACTCAGAATTTTTCCCTAGAAGTTATTAGAAGAAGGAAAAGGCTGAGGTAACCACAAACCAATCTTTTAAGCATAGGCTCTAGCCAACTTATGGCTCACAGAGGGCTCTCTCTATATGATTTAGGTTTATTTGTTGGGATTTTAGGCTAGTTCTTAAAGTTCGGGGGGTTTTGATTTGTATTGAAGGTTGGATGGTGGAATCCTTAAAACAAATGAATAGAATGATGTCTCTAGACCATTGGGCTATGGAGTCAAAGAAGGGCAACAAAACTGGAATTAACTCATTAAAGGGAGTGTTCAAAGGGCAAGCTAGCAGAGTGAAGTTCAGGTCTTTGGCTCGGATGGTTGAAATGATCTTAACCAGGGTGAGAGAGGACTTAAGAATTCTCAGACCAGGATTAAAATGAGGAACAAAGGATAATCATGAGCAAAGGTCAATTAAGAATCCTTTGCTATAGATTAGAGGGAGACTACCTAAACTAAGGAGAAATCAAGAATTCCTTAACTTAGATAATTAGAAAAAAACATTAAAATGCATAATAGTTAAAACAGAGTGCAATGAGGCGAATTATGAGATATCATTCCATATTATAGCATTCATATTTCAGATACATTAAATATTGTGGAAAAACTTTTAAAGAAAGATAACAACACAAGAGAAAATACTTGTCCATACTTTGCTCTACACATGAATCCTGTGAAATGTCTTGTCTTTATTCATTAATCCACCTTGCTGGTCCAAACAATGATACAATATCTTACATTCTTTTGATCAAGAAGGTCTATAGAAATGTCTAATAATCCACCCTACAAATATCTCAAACTAACTTGAGATTTAATTTAGGAAATACAAATATCTTCTTGCAAGAAGATATAGACAACTATTGAACTATTTTATGATGTTCCTTTTTATGTGGTATTGCTGGCTTTTATGGTTGAATTTGTAGCCCTTTGTACTGGATTGCAGTTGTGGTCTTTCACGTTGGAATCTTCTTCAACTTTTACCTTTCACCTGGTACTCTTTGACCCTGATACTCTTTAACCATGCTATCCTGTTTTCATCTGTTTACCTGGCTATTCTATTTTTGCTGTGTAGTAACTTTTTGCTGTAAATTTCTCACAGTAAATCAGTCATTGTCTCCCACCATTCTGCATCTAGTAATTTCACATTCATCATCCTCCTATATATCTCATCAGCTTCGATATACTTGGAAAAAGTAGGCTTAGTGATGAACAAGTGCTTAATCTCATGCTAGAGAAAAAAAAAAGTTCTCGAAGGTGTTATACAAAACTTTGCCTGTTGGCAGTGCTTTTATAGATGAAGTTCTAGCTTTTTCTTTAGCCAACTGCCTGAGTCTATTATCATAGTCCAACTGTGTCATAAGTTTGTCATTAATGACTAATGGACTGGGCAATCCTTTCTCCCTCAAAATTTGGAATTTGGCCATGAATCTATCAATGGCCACCTGCATGTTGTGGCACTTTTCTTCTAAGTTCAGCATTAGGTTCCTCTTGGAAAGGACCTTCCTTATTTCCAAAATGATTTCAGTCCTGTCTTCTATATTGAGCTCCTAAAGCTCATATCTGTTTTTGTTGTTAAGGAAGTGGATGAGTCTATTGGCAGCCTCAGGAATTTCACCCAATTCCTCCTTG
This sequence comes from Pinus taeda, assembly GCA_000404065.3. Classification (NCBI taxonomy): domain Eukaryota; kingdom Viridiplantae; phylum Streptophyta; class Pinopsida; order Pinales; family Pinaceae; genus Pinus; species Pinus taeda. The sequence goes on from APFE030417261.1 coordinate 4,067, forward strand.
AATTTCTGAATAGCTACTGTAGCTATCTTTATCAATTCTGTCTGCTCAAACATAACCTGAATAGATGGCCAAATATCCTTGACGGAGTTGATGATATTGGCCCATAACAGTTCCTTGGCCTGTCCAAAGGGTTTCTCTAATGTTAGGTCCTTTTCCAAGGCTTTGACCTTTCAATTCATCCTGTTGACTTTCTGTGCCTCTTCTTTTTGCATAATTTGTGCAATTTTATAGTCAGTTTCTAAACTTGCTAGCTTTTCCTTCAGTCTTTTCATTTCTGTAGCTTGAATTGACATCTCGTCCATGGCTTTAACTAATTATGTTGCTTTTTCCACTGATGTACTTGTTGCTGTTGTAGACTCTGTTGTAATTGGAAATGCTGTGGCAGGTGGAGCTTTTGGTGCAAGTGAAGCTACCAATGTAGAAGGGACTATTCTAGATACTGTAGGGATGATAGTTGTAGAAGTTGATGCAATTCCAGTCTGCTTTAATTGGATTAAATTATCCAATTCATTCTCAGTTTCTTTTAGTTGATCATTGAGTTTTAGGACCAAGTCCATCAACTCTTCATGTTTGGTTTGGTTTTCTATGACTTTAAGTGTTTGAGGATGTCGTAGTTGAGGTATCTTCAATTGCTTCTTCAGTGCAACAATACCATCGTTCTTCTTCTTTATCAGCTGCTCAGTAGCTTTTATGTCTTTGGGATCAAGTCCAAACTCAATAACCAAGTCTTCCAAAGACTTAATCCTCATGGCTTTGGCCTGTGCGGAGGCCTTCTCCAATTGAAACTTTGCCGAGATGTTGTTCAGTGATTTTTGTAGCTGATGGGCAGCTATGGCTTTACCTGTGAGGGTGAAGTATATCATTTCCCCAACTTGTTTATGCAATTCTATCTGGTCTATGGGATGAATATCCCTTGCCACCACTTCAAATTCAACCCTCTTGAAACTTGATGATGTCTTGGGCTGCTGTGTTGTAGGTTTGATAAAGGACATTTGTAGCTTTCCCTCCTTGATGTCAAAGGTTGACATTAGCCTTGTTTGATTTATAGGAGTGAGCTTTAGGTATTGAGCATACGTATGGGATTTAAGCCTCTCATTTCTCATTTTGATTTCCTTATACCTGTCCTTAATGTCTTGGTCTTTGTCAGTAGGCCTATTGAAGGAAGACACTTCCACACTAAGCTTCCAATCCAACATTTGAGTTTGTGATGTGGAAGACCCTTATATGTTTTTATATGGAGTTGTGGTCCTACTTTTGTCTACCTCTGTGTTGGTTACCTGTGTTGATCCTTCTGTATATTCCTGTTCAGAGGCCGGATTGAGCCTTTGCCTCTTGCTGTGACTTGTTTCCTGTTTCAAATTAGAGGTGTCTATTCCTGAAGTGGAAGCTCCCTCTCTGTTTCTTTTTGGAATTTTCTCCTCATCCTGAGCAGTCTGCATGACTAGAGGGGTGCTCATGGCTCTTTCTTGCTCTCCTGGTACCTACAAAAAATAGCTCTCATCAAGCTGCTTTTCCAAATCAATCAAAGCATTTTATACATCTACTCTTATGCTGTCTTTGTCTACTAAGGTATTTTCCACCCATTCTATTTGATTTCCATATGCCTCTATCTCTGGTATGGGGTGGTGGATAAAAGGTCCTAGCTTGACCTTTTGCCTTTTCTTGGTAATGAATTCTAAAGGGTCAAATCTCCATACAAAACTCCTTTGAAATTTCATTCTTTGCAGAATTAGTTCTACCTCTTTCCCTACCTCTCTGGAATTGCATATGAAGGGACCTAATTGGTCTTTGATTTTGAAATAGGCCTTCTTTTTGGCATTGAAAAAGTTGACTTCATCTGCATTGATGATCTGTCTGTAATATTCTAAGGAAAACAACCTCATAGGGAGGTATCCTGGAAACTTATATGGCGCAAGCAGGCAACCATATATTCTAATTTTTGTGTGGTTTTGGTAAAGGTACCAATCACCTAATTTAGTTTGTTTGGAAAGCTGGAGGACTCTCTTTATCTCTAGACTTATCCCAGGTGGAGGATTTCCAGTGAGAATAGTCATGATTGGATACACAAAAGAATATATGAAGTCTGAATATGTATATGGTGATCCAAACTCATGGAAAAGTGGGGTCCAAAAAATGACAGATATGGACGAGCCCCTGGTGTCAAGCTTCTGGAGAGTAAAAGGAAACTTATCCGACTGATAGTACAAAAATAGATGTTACAATATAGAGGGGTATTTGAATACTCTCTCATTTCCCATTCTTGTGAATTACTCATGCATTCTGTCAGTTATGAAATTGGCAAAGTCATATATGGTTACACGAGGTTGCCCTGGGGTATAAATGGACATGAAGGCAAGAATAAGTTCATCAATGTATTCACTGGTAGAGTAACCCAAAACACAGGATATCATGGTTACAATGTTCTGGCCCCATTTAGAGAAAATAGTTGCTACATATGGAGGGGGATCCTTATGGATGTGTTTTTCCTCTCTGATGAAGGTTTGGAACAACTAGGCCAACCTTAATGGGCTTAGCTTGGGATACTAGTCCAACAGGTCTTCAATTGAGAGTGGGGTTAGGTTTTGCCTTGATTGGAACTGAAGCATTTCATTAATGTACTCGACTGTGATAGTGAATAGAACCTTCTGGTCATGAGACATTATGGCTCTATGGATGGGGACGTAGCATGCATAGCACATATGAACAACTTCTGGAAAGATATGAACTTGGGGGAACTAGTATCTTGGTAAATTGGACTCGTAGAGGCCAATATCATCTGTACGGTTCAGGTATCTATCTTTGCTTAAGCAATGAATTTTAAGTATGAGCTCTATTGCAGTTGCGTCTTTGATTTGGAAATGCCTGTAAGCCAGGGGAAGGTGGTCCAGGTCTAAGTGTGGAGTGGTAATGCGTCTAACGTCCATGGTGACAGGGGAAGCCATAATTCAGTTCTTGTGGATTTGAATTATGCTCTGAGGGGTTTTATCAAAGGTTTTGGGATTTTTCAGAGGGTTTAGGCAAGTGGTTTCTTAAGTTTGGCAGTATTCTTACTCAATTTTTAAATCAAAACACTGTACAGGCTAAAGGTTTTGAAATTTGCAGGGGTAAGGGGTAATTTGTGGTGAAATACTTGGAATTGGGTGAATAGGATTTAAAAATGGTGGTTCACGACAGCTGCAGTGGTTGGCGTGGTGTTGGTACGAACTTGAAAGTCCATTGGGTTGTGTGAAACGTCTTCTGGAGTAGTCTTGAAAGTCTGTTGGTAAATTTGGCGTTCGTAGGGATTGCAATGGTTTACAAAGTTTACACAGAGAATGCGCGGAAAAAAAGGTGAAAGAGGGCTTTGCGGCCTTTTATAGAGAACATGACTAATTTTGGCGGGTTCACTTTCGGATGAACAGTTGACAGTTTTTTGGTTAAATGGGGGAAGTGGTTTTGGAGGGCCATCGCACCACTTTTGTGGCGCGAGTGGTATTCGAGAGAGGTCACCTGATGTGATACAATTCTTGACACATAGCATCCGTGGGGTTGGGGAAAACCACTTTATCGGGTGGTTAACGTTTAGCCATTGGGCGCGGACGATATGGCTGTGCGCTGTTGGATGGGGGGGTTGATGATCAATAGTAGTCGGGTGGAAGAGATGCGTGGGGGGAAATGAAGGGAGTTGATGGGGGGCCCAGGAATTTAATCATGGTGGTTTGGGGTTAGTTTAGGGATAAACCAGAGGTTTAAAATGATCATGCCAGCTTAATGAGGGATTAGGGAGTTGAGTGATTTTAATACCAAGATTAACTTAAGTTTACCAGGATTAGGTAAACTAAGTAAGATTATATGAGGATATGGGTGATTTGTATATATTTTATGAAAAATAAGGGTGGGGGTAATTACATAAGGGAATTAATTTAATACGTGATAATGGGGATTTCAGAGAATTTATATAATAATATTAGAAATTAATATGAAATTGCGATGGAGGAGTGGGTTTTTCCTTTGTACAAGGGTAAAGTAAATATTTTCACTTTTAACTTTATACTTAGGAAAAGGTTTTTTGTGGGTTTCTAAGTGAAAAAGGGATTTACATGGGGGTTCACACTTTTCCTAGGTAAATGATGTCATCCATAGAAAAGTGTGATTTTATTAGAGAAATGAGGGGAAATGAAGGGAGGTGAATTTTTGATGAAGGGGGTTCTAGTACTTGTTGTCCATAAGCCATCAAGCTGAGGGTCCGGTCCCTCCAAAAGTCAAAGAAATGCTCTAAGCATTTTTGACTTTAGGATTTAAGTACTAGAACTTATTTATGGAAAATTAGTGAAGAAAAGGGGTGAAATGAATGAGGGGATGTTAAATAAACCATATTGTGATCCATTGTCTTTGCTTTATTTACTACTTATGCATTTAAAACAATAACATAAGTGCTTTTGTGTAATCACATGATATTTCTGCAACCTTTCCACTACTTACCCATTTACTTACCCTACCATTTTTTCTTCATTTTATTTGGGTGCATTTAGACTAGAAAACCTTTATCAATCTTTTTCTTCTCTTTTATAAAGTAAACTATATAATTATAACCTTATATCATCCAAGGGATCATATTAAACTGATGAGCTCCTTTTATTTACTCTATCTATCTAATGATCTGCCAATATTACACTGTTTGGTCAGATTTTATTCTCTAACTATAAACATAAAATTTAAAACATGAAATAGCCAAGCTTAAACAATTTGACTATCATGGATTGTGGCATGAGTAACAAGCTGCACACAATCATTTATTATGCATAAAAGTAAATAGTAGTGGCATTTTGACTTGCTCACTTTCATGGTTTTTTTGTTTTTTGGGGTTCATATATTTTCATTTTTTTGACAATTTCTTATTCTTTTTTTCCTTTGATTTATTCTTTAGGACATACCCTTTTTACACTTTTTAATTTTTTTAATATGGAAAACATTTGCAGAAAGCAAAGATATGTACAATATTACAAGGCTTAACCTTAGTCATTCAAAATTATGACTCCTATTGGTATAGGAACCTAATAGAGACAAATGAAATGGTAATTTCCCTGTAGCTAAATAATTAACAATATCTGCATACAAGGTGATTTAGTAGATACTGCAAAAAGATATTCATCAAGAAATTTATCCTCCACAGGTTGATCATTGTTATCATTCTGAATTCTAGATAAAAAATCAGCAATTGTATTTTGTTTTCTGGGTCAATATAGAATGGCGATGTTGAATTCTTGCAACGGTAAGAGCCATCTAGTTATTCTTCCATTAGTGATTAGTTTATTCATTAGATATCTAATGGTAGAATGGTCTGTGTGAATGAAAGTTTCATAGTCAGTTATATAATGTCTGAATTTATTAATGGCATGAACTACAACTAAAAACTCCTTCTTAGTTACAATATAATTTAGCTCTGTTGGAGTTCAATTTTTACTGGTATAATAGATTGCATAAGGAGTAAGGTCTTTTTTTCCTAACATAGCTCCTAAGATTGTGTCTGAAGCATCAATTGATATATGGAAATGCAATTTCTAATTAGGTCCTTTTAAGATAGGTTCATTAATTTTCTTTTTTCAAAGTTTCAAAGGTAGTTTGACAATCAGGATCCCAATTGAAATCACAGTCTTTGGTAAGTAGTTTGAAGAGTGGAGATGCAATTTTTATGAATTTTTCTATAAATATTCTATAGTATCTGGTAAAACTAAGAAAACTCCTAACATCTCGTTAACAGTTTGGCACTGATAATTTAGAAATGACCTCTACTTTAGATGAGTCTACCTTAATTCCATCCCCTGAAATATGGTGACCTAAAACAATTCCTTCATTAAACATCATAAAAAAATTGTCATGACTTAACAAAAGAATTGTTTCTTTACATCTTATTAGAACTTTTTTCTAAATTTTCAAGTGCTTCTTTAAAAGAATGTCCATAAAATGTGAAATCATCCATATATACCTCCGAAAATCATGAATGAGATTAGAGAAAATTCTGAGGACTGCTCTTTGAAATGTTTCCATAGCATTGCATAATATGAAAGGAAGTAATCGATGAGCATAATTTCCCCATGGACAAGTAAATGTGGTTTTATCTTGATCCTCAGGTGCTACTTGAATCTGATTGTATCCACTAAAACCGTCAAAAAATGAAAAATACTTTTTCCTTGCTAACGTGTCTAAGACTTGATCTATGAAAGGGAGTGGAAAGTGGTCTTTTAATGTTGCTTTATTCAATTATATGTAATCTAAACACGCTCTCCAATTCCCATTTTTCTTAGGAACGATTACTAGGGGTGAAAGCCACTAACTATCTGATATTGAGTAGATGAAGTTTACATTTAGTAGTTTTTGTAATTTCTCCTTAACAATTTCTTTCAGATTTGGGTTCGTTTTTCTTTGTGGCTACCTAACTAGTCTTGCACTCTATTCAATGGAGATATGATGCATGCAAGTTTTAGGATTAATTCCTCTCATATCGATGTATTCCCATGCATAAGTAGAAGAATGTTTCTATAAAATTTCTACTAGTTGATTTTTTTGTAATTCTTCCAGGTTTTCATTAATGTTCAAAATTTTGCCTAGAGAAATTTCTATTGAAGAGTTTCCAAATTTTTCCATAGAGAGTAAAGACACTTTTCTAGATGAGATATATTCGTTTCGAATTTAGTCATAATGTGAGGAGGATTCATTATTTTCCATTAGATTTAAAATTTGGTTTCTCTGTTACTTGTTCAGTAGTGAAAACATGTTGTATATAATCATCATCATCTATCCATTCCTCACTCTCTATTTCTATTGTTGTTTTTGCAGGTGGATACAATGTAAATTTATTTGTAGAAATTCCATTTGAGATAAACTTGTCACCTGATCAACAATCGATGAAAGCATCAACTGTAGGTAACCAAGATCTTCCTATTATTAATGGATGTCCTCCTAGATTATTCTTGGGTGTTAAAACCATGAAGTTGACAGGATATTCCCAAGAATCGAAGGATACACAAACATCTTCTAACACACCATTAGGTTTAATTACTTACCTATCTGCTAATTGTAACAATGTTGGGGTGTATTGAAGGTTAGGAAGCCTAAGTGAATCCTTGACTTGTTTACTCATTATGTTATGGCTGCTCCTAGATCAATCAGTCCGTTTGGTATTTAAATTCCATTGATGTGAATTTTCACAACGAGGCTCCCTGGATCTAGATATTTTTGTATTGTTGTTTCCCCATCATGATGTCTGCAATTTTCCCAACTAATTGAATTATTTTTATGTCTGTTCTTTTTCTTCTGGATCTTTGAGTACTTAATTCCTTGATTGTTTTTGCAAATATTGGTATTTATTTTATGGTTTGCAATAAATGAATTTTTATACAAAAATTTCTTAATTCATCCAACATATTATAATCATGCAATGCGATTTGTTTTTCTACTCCATCAATTTTCATTCGTTCATGAAAAGGTGGTCTAATGGATACTGAGGGTTGTTCTATAATAGGAGTATTTATAGGAACATTTTCTGTTTGATTATTTTCTTCCCGGGGAAGATAGTTCTCTCCTTCTTCAGATTGATTTTTGCCTTTTTGAAGATTTGTCCTTGCTTCCTGAATAACAACAAGGAGTTTTCTTTGTAATACTCTACCGGATCTTAATTGAACATTATTTAGATCTAGTGGAGTTATTGCATAGGTTTGAGGATTTTTCCCTTCCATATTGTAAATTGGTTGTTGTGACATTGTATTATTGGGATTCGGAAGTGGTTCAGTAGGTAATTGATTTGATTTTTGTGCAAATGGTAGAGATAGTTGTGGATTTTGATTTTGAATTTGGAATTGAGGTAATTGATTAGATTGAGGAATCTGACTAGATTGGGGTAAGAATTGTGGTGGAAAATTAAGATAGGATGGTGGATATTATTGATATTGAGCATAAGCCCCATAAGGATTTTTCCATCCTTGATTCCAAGATTGTGATTGTGGCTGTGCCCAAGGCTGCCAAGATGGATTCCAATTATTTTGTGAAGACCGAGAAAATTGTTGTGATCTAAAGTCCTATGGTTGATTTGATTGAGAGTTCTGCCATGGTCTTTTAGCAATAAAATAAAGAGGGTCTACTTGTTCTAGTATCCCTTCATAATTAAATACAAACTTAAGACTTGGTAAAGAAGGACATTCCTTAGTATCATGGTTATCTACACATATGGCACAAGTTTCTATGGTTTTTAAGTCTAAAGGACATTCTCTTAGAGCATGCTTCTTTCTACACCTAGGACAAAAAATGTATAATGCAACATTTTTGAACTTTTTCTTGTTTATAATTTAAGGGTGTCAATTTGTTCAGTTAGACTCCCTAAAAATATCTGTCTTAAAAGTATCAAGAAAACTTCGTAATTCTGCCCTATTGATTGTCCCTGCTGTAGATTTATTGATTCTTGAGAAGAGAGGGTCCCTAGGACTTTTTTCCACTTGTGCTTTACCCCTTGAGATATGTACACACAAATCACAAATATCTGCAAATGGTAGTTGAGAAATATCTCCTTTTCCTATTAAGTTAAGGAGATCAATCCACTCATCTCCAATAGATTTGAGTAGGAGGGCTTTCAAAGTTTCCTCATCCAGACTATCCATTTTTTCCCCTTTTAAGATTATAGACAAATATCTCGACTAAGTCTTGAAGTTTCTCTTCTTTGTGTGTCATTTTGAAGACTTCGTCTCTAATGTTATGAGGCATACAATAGTCTCTATATTTTTCTAAGAAAGTTTCTTTCATTTGTGCCCATGTCCTTATAGAATTCATTCATAGACTCATGAACCATTTTAATGCCGAAACTTTTAAAATAGCAGGGAATTTCTTTTAATTTTTGAGCATCATGTAGATAATCATATGATCTGCATAATATTTCAAATTCAAAGAGAGATGTCTTTGGGTCTTCACTTATTTTTCCATGAAATTAGGAAGAATAGAAGGTGAAATATTCTTCATTATGAGGGTTGTATCTTCATCGAAGATAGGAAATCGAAAAGTATCTTGATTTCCCCTACCTCTACCCCCTCTGCTGCCTCTATCTCCACCTCCTCCTCTACCACTACCTCCTCAAATCCTATTTTTTTCATGATTGACATTGTGTACTTCTCCTTCTCCTTCTTCAACCATGATAGATTCTTCAAAACTAATGTAAGGATCTTCTAATTCTTTTGGTTCCTCTATCAATGGATAATCAAAATGAGTTGCTTGTTCCTCTTCTTCACTGGGAATTTCTAATTCATCTCCTAAAATTTGGTCACCAGTGGAAGATATAAAAACTACTCCCGTAGTTGGGGAAGCATGATTTTCTTTGATTATAGCTTCAATAAATGAATTAGGTGAAGTGATGGATTGGATTTCAGATCTTAAGACTCCAAGAAGTATTTTTTGGCCTATGAATAGAATTCAAGTTTGAGTGGGTGGTGTGGAACTTCGAAGTCATGGTGGAGTGAGCAGATTTGTGGGAATTAAGATTCTTCCTCATCCTACAAATCTACCTCTAGAGTCTCCTTCCTTACACATATCATGTTTTTAGTTGATAATTTTTTTTTAAAACTTCTATTTGCACTATCTTGACAATGACGCCAAAATGTTTAGTCAATTTAATGTTCTTAAATTGTAAGCATAATTATCGACTAGGGTAGGTAAACTGATGTTATTGTAGGGTAGTGCACTGTATGTGCTAGAAGTTGTTTATGTCGTTAAGGTAATTATGTTATTGTTATCTAAATTAATGTCAAACTCTAGAATCCGTGTTGAGATGATGTTATTTTCTATACTAGGATGTTATTTCTAAGATTTGTTAATTGATTACTCTAAATGATATATCTAGAATTAATTCTAATTGAATTGAGTTTTTTAGAATGGTTGAATAATGATCTTAAATATTTTCAATGAATATATTAAGTTAATCTACTTTTCAACTTATCAATTGTTTTTGGATTTTAATGCTGCAGCGAAACAAAGCTAATTATGAAAGCATGAGATGATATAAAGGAAATCCTATTTTATCAACGTAAAAGATGAAATGTGCTTGAGTTCAATGCTAAGAAAGACTGTCACTCTTAGCTACTGCATCTTCATTCAATGCAAAAGTAAAGCAGACACAAGATTACTAAGCTATGAATTAACTAAACTATGAATGAAACGAAATGACTAATTTATACTAGGTATAAAGCAAACGAACTAATTGAGTTATGCTAGATATAAAGCAAACTAGATTATTGAGTTATTCTAGGTATAAAGAAAACGATCTAATTGAGTTATGCTAGATATAAAGAAAACGCTATTATTGAGTTATGCTAGGTATAAAGCAAACGAGATTACTGATACAGATATTAACCAAGTGAACCTAGTCATGAACTCCATTGAACTGAATCCTAAAAAATATAAAAACAGGGCATCCATAAATTAAATCTATGAAATAAAGGGAAATCTAATTGCAATAAATCAAAGACCCGATCTGCGCGCAGGGGCCCTCCACGAGGCAGTGAGTAGCTTTAAATCAACAACACATGAAATGTATGAACCAAGATCTTTGTATTAAACAGAAAAGAGTTTCTACATGATTCTTCATAATTATATACTATGGCGCACCCTTAACAAAGAGCTGCCATTATTTTTATAGAGTTTTTTTAATTAATAGTATGAGAAATTCAAGCTTATAGGTCTTCGCTACAATCCTTATCAAAATCAAACCATATCGCTTATTTGTCGATTTTCTATTGAAAAATAAAATCGATAATATTTCTTGAAACTCGGACTCTATTCCAACATGTTATTTTGTGGTTGACTGTCATGGTTGACCGTGTTGTAGTGAGGATATCTTGATGGATTATCTCGAGTAAACAGGAAGAAATCCATGAGAGGATCATTCCCTATCTACCCATATACTCCTTTGCTGAGCTGGTGCACTCGAACCCTATCAACGATGGAAGTAGCTGTGGATCTGTGGATTAGCTGCAGAATCAGGTCAACTTTGTAGTTGCATGTAAAAATTAATAAAACAATAAGGCATATTGACAAAATATGAAAAAGAGGACATATGAATGTTTACCTTATCAAAGCCTTATGTTTATTGCATTTATTTGGATGATAGCGGGTGGAAAAAGGAAGTAAACATGGACAAAAAGGGTGTCAAGATAAAGCAGTTCTTGGACTCTACAATCATAATAATCATGAATAGGTGGGAGGACTTTGGGAGTCTCAAATAACATGGAATGATTGTCCAAGTCCTTTTGGAGATCTAGAGAAATAAATGATTTTGATGTTTGAACCTCTAGTGATCATAATTGTGCAATTATGCCCAATTGTTATTTATTCAAAAGATTTGTCATGCCATTAGAGATAATTATCTTCCCTAGTTTCCCTGCGATACCCCTTAATTCAATTTCCTTTCCTTCCCAAAAAATTTCAAGAAAAGTTCTTGAAAATTAAAAGCTATCGTCCCTAGTGATTGTAACCATTGGACTCCTAGTACAACATGAACACCACCCATGGAATGGAATTAATTGGACTATTTAATACATATTCCCCCATGGTTAACTTGATATTATGGCACTTTCTATAGAATTTTATAGTTACTCCATTTGCAAATCACTTGACATTATGGTGCTAGATATAGTAAGAAATTCAATTCCTTGGTTATATTACAACCAAACTAGATCCATCTTAACCCCGAATATATAAAGTGCCAAGAGGGATCCAATCTCTCGAGGTGTAAACCTCTTTTTTGAGTGTAAAACTTGAGGAAAGGTTTGCACCTCAAGAGATTTGATCCTTCTCGGAACATGATAGATCTAGGGTTAAGATGGATCTAGGATGGTTATATATTATATATATTCTTATAGTATTATAGTTAATAGTTATATTAATCTATATATTATATTTATATATCTATGTGTCTCTGTTCTTATTCGCTCTCTCTATCTCACCCCCAAACATACACACTCTCTTTCCATATATATATATATATATATATCTCTATTCCTCCCTCCCTTTTCCTCTTTGCCTCTCTCTCTTCCCCTTCTATCCTTCTCTCTCTCTCTTCCCTCCCACTCTCTTCTCTCCCTTATTCTCTCTTCATTTATCCTTTGTCACACCCTCTCTCTCCCACCTACAACTCCATCTTTATCTCCTTCTCTCTCTTGAGCCATCTCTCTCCCTTTCTCTCCCACTTCCCTTTGTCTCTTCCCCCATCTCTCTCCCTCTGTCTCCAACTCTATCACTATCTTCCTCCCTCTCCCCTCCCTCTCTGTGTCTCCCTCTCGCTCTCTTCCCTTATCTCCTCTCTCCCTCACTCTCTCTCCATATCTCATTTGTTCTTTCCTCCATCTCTTCCCCCCCCTCTCTCTCTTCCCTCCAACTTTGTCAATATCTCCCTCCCTCGCCCTCCCCCCTCTCCCCCTTCACTTTGCTTGTTGTCATCAGTTGGATCCTTAGTTAAGATGGAGCTATGTTG
>APFE030417268.1:0-39081 GCA_000404065.3 Pinus taeda
CAGGCCTATAAAATATATTAACATAAGTTTGGTCATGTTAAAATTTTATAAGAATTATATATATATAACAATTATATCATTGAATTCTCTATATATACAAATTGGGATTTCAGCTTTTAAGATATGTGTCAAACATATATAGTTTCTTATATATATTTTTGACATATAATGAATATTTTTAAATTCTATTAGCCATAAGTAAAATAAATTTAAAATTAAAGTGTTTTTAGGAATGGATAAAGGAAATTCACTATTCTTTTTGTACAAATTGGGATTTCAGTTTTTAATATATATATAAAACATATCTTATAGATAATGGAAATTTTAAAACTTCATTAGCAATAATATGTAAACAAAATTTATAACTAAAGTGTTCTTAGGAATAAGTAAAGGAAATTTAACTCAATTTGATGAGATATTTAAATTATGGTAGATTGAAAATATATAAGTTTAATCTAGTTGTTTTTGGAAAAAGTAATCTGATTTCTAGTTAAACAGAGTATTGTTTCTTGTTATGACCAAGAGTTGGCTTCTTATGTTTTCAAGGACTTCTATGTTCATGAGGTGGCCTTCAATTGCCAGCAAAAAAAACCCGGAAAATCTCTTAAATATTAAATAGAGAGCCGTTGTGCTTATCCATATGAATTTATCATGGGTGGATATTAAATTATATTTAATTCATTTTTCATACTTTATTTTTAATGGAGTTCCTTAATGCTGTAGACTTAAAGCTTTTGAAAATTATACAGCTTTGAAAAATTTAAGATCAAATTTATGGTGAATCCCAAGTAAAATGAATGTCTTCATCTAAATCACAATTAATTATGTTACAGGGTATGTTGTTATTTATAACTTGCATGTTAAAAAAAAAAATATTCATACATCTGAATAAAATTTAAAAAGTCACCTTATAATAAAGAATATCTTGCATGTTAAAAAAATAATATTCATACATCTGAATAAAATTTAAAAAGTCACCTTACAATAAAGAATATGAAAAACAAATAATTAAAAGGTCAATTTACAATAGAGAAAATGAAAAACAAATAATTAAAACGTCCCCTTACCATCAAATAATAGTCATCAAATTTTAACTTAACATACCGAACAAATTTGAAATAAGAACCGTAATATCAGTGGCATTCTCAACATCCCATTATTATATATTAACGTGATTTATGCATTTGTAATTTATTGTACTTTTAGAAGTTAACAAAGGTTTATGAAATAGGATGATTTAGTAAGGTTTTTTTAATTTTTTAAAGATTTAAGAGAAGAAAATATTAAAAATTTTAAAATTTTTAATATATATTTTTCTTAATATTGATAATCATTTAACTCTTACATAAATCACTAAATCATATTATTATATTATTTTTCGTTTTGGTTGTTAAATTTATTATTTTTAATATGCAATAGAAAATATATCAACATACCTATCTTCTTAATAATTGTCTGGATATATAAATGCTAAATCTTTTCCGTGTTTTAGAAGGTAAGTTTTTATATAAATCAAAGTCGTTCCATGTAATTATCGCCTCGAGCTTTATTTTTTATTATGATGTGTGAGTGTTTTAAGTTTTATTTAAATTCATTTGAAAAATGTTAAACAAGAAAATTATAATAATGATTTTCACATTAATTCCTTTTTCGAAACTCACAGTTTATAATAAGCTAGCATGATATTATCGCGTTTTTATATTTTTTTATATCAATTTACCGTATTAATTTACTATAAAAATTTTTAGAACCATAAAATATATAAGAAATTACATAAGAATAATACTTTTAATCAGAAATTGTATAAATAATAATAAAGAATATTTTTTTTTAAATTATTAAATTAGTAATTGTTCTCGAAGGTACAAAGATACACTGAAGGAATAGGGTGCGAATGGTTATTTATGCAAAAAAAAGGATGTGAGATGTGAGATAAATGTACTTGTAAGGGTTTTGTATGAAAGATAATAATTTGGAAATGTACCCAAAATTTAACCATATATATAGAAATTGCGGTCAAAATTTTGAATATGGAAAATTAAAACATAATTTGGTAAATATGTCTGTGTTTCAATGTTTTCTCCGATGCAAGGACTTATATTGGGCATTGTCTATGGACACTACAAATTCACTTAGATAGTAGATTTCTTGGTGGAACTTAGCAAAACAAAAAAAATCAAGAAATCAAAATAATGGTGTTTGAATGCATTTTTTGATACTTGAAATGAATTCAACACCATCAAGGACCCATTGGGTGCCCAAAATGCTAAAGTTTGAAAGCTGTAACACATATTTTCAAAAAATTATGACAGATTTTATCATAATCTTGCTCAAATTTCCTTTATTTTCTCTGCTAATTTGTAGGCTCTTTAGACTATGGTCTTATATTGTTTGTGTTCAATTTTCTCGCGGTCAAACTTCTAAAAAATGCATGTCTTACCATCCATTTTGAAGAAGATGGAGGTGTCTATATGACCGAGACTGAATCTTCCCATAAAAACGGAGGGGGTGGAGGGGGGCGGAGTAGGTATTGAATATGATTGTAGTTTGTTTGACTCTTGGTTTTGAACTCAGAGGCGATGACTTGGGTGTCATAGTGCCTATGGGTTTGTGGTTTCCTTTCTTGTGTGGTCCACGGTGCCACATATTCAATTGATGCTTACGTGATAATTGAATTGGTGAAGACTTTGAAGGTCGATAGCTTGTGGACGGGCAACGATCTGTGCAGTGGGTGGATGGGCATTTCCTTCTTGGAAAACACAATGATGTGGTTCGACATTCAAGGGAAGAATTTGAAAGGGACACTGCTGACAAATTTCAACAAGCTAAGAAGACTTATCTCTATTAGCGTTCAAAGGAATTTGTTGTCCGAGTCATTTACGAGTTTCAACGGATTGTCGAATCTCCAATCAATATTTCTTGGGAGGAATGCATCTGATTTCATACCACAAGATTTCTTCAAAGGGTTTACGAATCTGTAAAGGTTCTTAGTCGATGATAATAGACTACTAGCATCATGATCAATCTTGACAGGGCTTGCGAATGTTGTGGATCTCACATCGTTTAGTGCCAATGATGCCAATATTTTTGGTGAGCTACCATATTTTTTGGGCAATGGTACAATAACAGGGTTGAACATAACACAATTGGCTTACAATAGTCTTAATGGGTCCATTTCGTCATCGTTCAGTGCCTCGTCAAGCTTCCAGGTACTGTGGCTAAATACTAGAACGATAAGCTACTCGATGGATCCATTGCGAAGATTGGCGCCATGAGTCAGTTCACGTAGATCTAGTTACATGTGAATAATTTCACGGGATACCCAGATATATGTCATGGGTGTAAATACTGGGGAAAATTTCAAATGGAGATGCTTAGCTTTGGCCAATTTCAAAAGGACACCTTCAATGTGATTGTCACTCAAATAAATTCATATAAATAATTAATTAAAAAAAATACATAATAAATATTAATGCAAATTAAATTTATGATTATCTTACAATGAAACCAATCGTTATTATTATTTAAAATCTTTTTATAGCTTAAAATTAATATTTAATAGTGTAATTTAATTATTAGACGTTTTTTATTTGTTTGTATATTTTTCAACATTATCCCTAATTTATAATCATTATCTTTTTTCTTTGACATATAAATTACTTTGTTTGAGATTTAGAAGTATCATTCTTCGCTCGAAACATTTGTTTGCAAATGCATTAATAGAGCATGTAATAGGAGGTGGTGAGTAAATAAAATGAGATGCTACTTACCATGAATACAGTCTAGATTTATTCATATTTGATATTAATTAGGTAAAGAGTTCATGTTACTGCAAGATAAACATAACAATAAGGGTTACCTTGATTTATTGATAAATTAGTGCAGAGGAGTGGAAACCATTTATTCTCTTCCTTGAACCTCCAAAGAATGGTAATGCAATCAACCTAAAAAGGTCATTCTAACCAAAATGGGTATCTCTACTCTATTCCTTATGTAAGGCTCTATTTGTCTCCGATTTCTTACCCTTCCAACCCTTCCTTCTAGTCGCCCCCTCTTGAGGATTTCAAAACTTAACTTTGACGATACCTTGAAAGGAAATCTAGGTTGATCCAGTTATGGTGGAGTCTTTCATAATGCTAATGGGTAGTTTCTACATGTGCATGCAGCTTCCATAGGTGCCAAGACTAATAATATTGTTGAAATATGGGCACTCATGTAGGATCCCACAAATGTTGTCGACACAATTTTACAGACTCATTATTGGAGGAGATTACAAGATCATTATCAATATATTCCATAAATTCCAATGTTGGTCTCACTTCAAAAGAGGTTTCAAAAGAAAACGCCGATCTACAAAAGAACTACTTCTGATCTCCTTGAAGGGATGTTATGATCTCTTCACAGTAGAGGCAACCATGAAACACATAGGCCTCTAACGTAGAGCTCTGATACCATGATAAAAATGGAGATGTTGTATTAATTAAATGGCTCTCCAAGTGAGATACCTGGAGAGTGCCCAAGCACTTCATAGATACACGCTATCTTTCTATGTGGTGAACAACCTAGTACATATAGAATTTCACACAATGAGGTGGTTTGAACCACTCCCTAAATATTGGGATCTGTGATCTAAAGTTAGAATCTCAATCCTATAATCACCATAATAGCAAAATAAGTTTGGATTTCTCCATTAATTCTAACACTACGACCTTCTCTACTTCCATCTTGTATTTAAATCCTAAACACGAATCTTATTTACATCATTCAGTGATACACTACATTCAATTGTTAAATATGGTCTTCCAGTCATTTATAATAAGTGTTAAATATGGTATTGCAATCATTTACAGTATTGTAAATGGAAATGGGAAATGATACAGTACACTTATTTGTTAAATATGGTCTTGCACACATTTACAATAAATGTTAAATATGGTATTGTAGTTATTTGCAATATTGTAAATGGAAATGCAAAATAGTTCTTCTGTGCATATTCTTCTAAAACTTGTTTAACTGGGCAACTTAATGAAATTAAAAAATAAGATAAGAGAGATAAAAACCATAAAAAAATGTACAATAAAGACCACTAAAACATGACTATGTATGCTAAATCTTAAGGTTATAATCTTTTACATTATTATTTGGGAAAAAATAATTATTTATTTATTAGAGTTTAGTTATTAAGATTAAGATTTTGATTACATAATATTTTTAAGATTTATATTTATATCTATTAGTGAAAATTTGAAACTTGAATGTTAACCTATATTGTCTCTGTTTACCAATGTAATTATGATAATATACTAAAAATGAAAACTATTATATTTCTATATCTAATAACATCAGAGATAAAATTTGTCCACTAAATGTGTAATTGACAGTTGAAATTAATTGATTTTCAATTTTGATTGACATTCAAAAATATTAACATTCCAAATATTTTGAAAATATATATTCAATATAAAGATAGCCATAGTAAACAATCCCTTTTTCATTTTAGTAACTCCATGCTACATTTTATTTTCAGTAAGAAAATAAGTAGGATTTATATTCATATAAAGGATATTTACATAGAGAATACTCGATATCCGCATAAAGCAGATTGATGTAAGACTGTGTTGAAACTGAGCTCAACCCAAGACATGTAATCTAATATGGAAGATAGAGAAAGAAATTTGTAGCTGAAATAGATAATGTCTAGCCATAGACACATGGATAATCAGATAGGTCCATCTAGATTAAGCATCCCCACCAAAAAAGAGAAGATCAAGGAGGATAAATAGACAGGTGTACCTTTTATGAAGAGGAAGAGTCTATTAAGCATAGGAAGAAAAAAATCCAAAAAATGAACTAAGTACTCGGTAAGGAGAAATCTTCAATATGATTTGTTGTTGATCCCATTTGTATCTCCATTTTCCATATCACTGGCCGAATTGCGAGGCCTTTCTTAGACATATCATCAGCATGAGAATTATGGGACCTGTTCACATGATTGATTGCATAATCCTTTTTTCTATTCCATAATACATTTATCCTATTCATCCATCCAGATAACATGGGGTTCTTTATAGATAATTTTTGTGTTGCATGTTCTATCATGATTTTGGAGTCCCTGTATATCTGTAGGTTCTCAATATTCAGGAAGGAGCTTAATTGAAGGAGACTCTCTAGGGCCATAGATTCGACCCTATTGTTTGTGCCTTTACCACCATTCTAATAAAATGGAAAATGTTGGTCTTAATTCATCGATATAAGACAGCCACAAGCACATGTACCGCATTGAGCAGCCCCATCAAAGAAAGCTCTCACATAACTCATCATGATCATCTTCTCATACTTTGAATTTCTTAATTTGCATGTAGTCAACTTCCTAGGGATACAGTTGTACAAAGAAATAATCTTCTCAAACACAAACCTTTTATCTTCTTTCCCTTCTTGGAATATTAATTTAGTCCTTCGCTTCCAAACAATCGATAAAAGGATTTGAGAAATGGATCTTAAAGAATATTTTTGAGAGCTCCACCAGCATAGGGCATCTTGAATAGCTGCATGATTCACCAAACTGAAATAAAAAAAGGTTGCTAGATCCATCTATATCTGATGAGAGAAATTGCAGGATAGGAATATATGGTTGTTGGTTTCTCCCTCTTTTTTTCACATAAGGCATATACTTGGACCTAATCAGTTCCTTTTTTGAAGATTCTCCCAAGTAAGGGTTTTATTATGAAAAACTAACCAGGAAAAATGAATCATTTTATTTGGAACCACTATTTTCCACAGAGACCACAAGAAGATATTCTGATAAGGAGAGGGGAATTTCTTTTACTAAAACTACGTAGGTTTCTTTTACCTAAATTTCATCACACTCCATTTTTCCCCTCCATCTGAGGAGATCCTTTCCTACTTATTTTCATATGCTAGAACTTCTCATAGACATCATGATATTACTCCATTGTTGTGTTAAATCTCCCCCTAGACCCAAAGGCTATGCATCCTTCCATATAGGAATGCCTCCCTGCCATTCTGCAATTGTTTGACTCCATGTGAAGATTCCTTTTCAATGTAGAGTCTTTATGATCATTGGAGGAATAATAAAGTTATCCCCCATGCCCATATTATGATCATATCCAATATACACTTCCGTGCTATTCTTGACATTTCAAAATAGGTTTTGGAGAAAGAAATATTCAATTTTCCATAAACTCTACCATAAAGGAGATCCATGAAGATTACCAATAGAGCCTTTTTGTACCAAAATAGGAGGTATTATTCCCCATATACTTCTTTCTTATGGTAGTTCTCCATACGCTATCCCCATTTATGCCTCTCCATGGGGACCTGCATAAGAGAGCCTTTCCTAAATTCCTTATGTCCATAATTCCCAACCTCCCAGAGCTTTTGGAAAGGTTATGTTCTTGAGACTAGTCAAGCGACATTTTCTTTTCTCCTTACTACCTCGCCATATAAAATTTGCCATCAATCTGTTTAACATAGAAATAATACCAGATGGAACATAGAATAGATGGGCCCAATAAGTTGTCATCTGGGCTAGGACTGACTGAGCCAGAACTTCTATGCCTACTATGGAGAGGCACTTCCACTCCCACCCTGCAATTCTTTTAAAAAAATGACCAGATATCCACATCCAATCGGCTTTTGTGTAGCCTGATGGTTTGATATGAAAACCCAGATATTTTATACCTTCTTTTATGGGTTTTACTTCTATATTGAACAAAACTCTCATAAATTCCATAGAATATGTGTCTTCTTCATCATAATAGAAATAAAATTTTCCTTCATTTATATAGATTCCAGAGGCTCTTTGGAAATTTTTTAGAATTCCATGAATGCATTCCCATGAGAACCTCGAGAGCATTCCATAGATCATAATATCATCGACAGATAAACTGTGGGATATGCAATTTCCCCGACAGATCATCAATGGCTTACACTGATTATCCTTCACAACTCTTTTTATATGTAGGCTTAATGAGTCCATCGCAAGAATGAATAGAAGAGGAGACATGGATCATCCGTATCTGAGACCTCTCCCAGCTAAGAAAAAGTTTGATTGAAGACCATGGATAAGAACAACAAATTTGACGTTTTCTACACAGGCCATAATCCAACTTATGCAATCATTGTTTAGCCCTATTTTGCATAAAATACATCTTAGAAAACCCCAATCTACGCTATCATAAGCTTTCTTCAAATCTAATTGTAGGATTGTTGCATCCAGCTTTTTAGTGTATAATGAATGTAAGCTCTCCTACGTGTTGGCCACAACCTCGACGATATTCATGTTATTAAGAAAACCATGTTGTTCATGGGATATGAATTTGACAAAGTCCCATGGATTCTATTTGCTATGATTTTTGAGATGATTTTGTAAATCGTATTACAAAGAGAAATTGATCTCAAATCTGAGAAAATGGTAGCCTTTTTCATTTTAGGGATTAGAGCATTGAATGTAGAGGAGATATGTTGATGGATAGAACCCTTCAATCTCGATTCCTCCACCATTTTCAGGAGGTCTCTCTTGAGCAGATCAAAAAAGTGAATGAAAATCTTGATAGTCCACCCATCTGGTTCTAGACTTTTATCTTTTCTGAAAGTCTTCATAACTTGTAGGAGTTCTTCTTCAGACACAGGCTGGAAAAGAGTATTGTTTTTTTCTTCCTCAAACATAGTGGGAAAGAGACCAATTCCCCATAAGATTTCATCCATCCTGCAGTTTTCATTCCTCTTATATGATTTTTCAAAATGTGTCTTTGCCTCCTAAGAAATTTCCTCCTGTGGGTGAAGCAAAACTCCCCTTTCAGCTTTAATTTCCCATATAGAGTTGATTTCCCTCTTATTATTTGCAAATCTATGGTAGAATTTTGTATTCCTATCTCCTTCCTTTAGCCATAACGCCCTGCTCTTCAGCCTCCAAGATGTTTCATCAATGGCTATTATTTTGTGTCCTTCCTTTTCCAAATCATTTATGCTACAACGGATCTGAAGAGAAATACTACTTCCCTTCAATTTTTTGGCCAAAACATCCTATTTCTCTTGAAGCTCTTTCAAAGCTTTCCTATTAGATTTTTTTTTCTTATTCTCCTGCCAGGCCTTAACCTTTACCTTTAGAGCACGCGGATTATCCAAAAGGTGTTGAGAAGGGGAGAAATGTTCCATAGGGAGGCATGAGGACCAAATTTTTTTAACAAGGTCATTGAATTCAGGGTCCTCCAGCCAAACTCTATTAAATTTAAAAGGAAGACCCTTCTTGTAATTCCTTTTTCCCCATTGTAAGGATATGGACCTATGGTCAGATATAAAACAATTAACTATGGTGGAAAGTGGCCTACCCATATGATTCATCAACTTGTCACTGATCAGAAAATGGTCTAGGCTTTTGGAAAGATATGAAGCTCCAAGTCTGCCATTGTCCCATGTAGGATCCACTGATTGTGGGAAAACACTAATCATATTATGATAGAGAATGGCCCCTTTGATAAGACTAGATAAAGGATCATCCTTTCTACCCCTCCCCCATACCTCATCACTGCTCAAAGTGCAATTTATATCACCCCCTATAAGTAGAGAGTCTAGTTCCCAAAATTCAAAGTATAAAATCCTATTCTAGAAAGGATGATGATCCTTGCAAGGTGCATATATATTTAATACATGAATAAAACTAGATAGACCTCGAAAATTTGCTAGTAGAAGAATACCTAAAAAACATTTATACACCTTTGCCAATATCCATATAGGGTTCCATAAAATTTATAAAGCCCCCAATAATCCATTAGAATCTATTGCAACAATATGCCAGAGAGGAAATATATGCCTAAAATATCTAATAGAGACTGTAGTAGCATGCATAGTCTCCTGAATTAGAATAATATTGGGTTGAATTGTAGAAAATAAATCCTTCAGGGCTAAGAATTTGGTCCGTCCCTAGACCCCTAATATTCATTGAAATGATGTGAGTCATGATGGCCTGCTACTGGCCTATCTTGCTCCAAGGGCCCCTTTGTCAGAGAGATCAATGATAGGAATGTCAATCAAAGAGAGATCCATATTTCGGATGGTAGGACTTTCCATTTTGCCATTGAAGTGTCTTGTGCCTCTATTTTGCTTCCTTCTAATAATAATATTTCATGCTGAATTTGGACTGATATGGGGAGAAGAAGCCGCACTTGGTTTGTGGATAGTAAGAGGGTAGAGTTCCAGGGATTTCTTCTTCAGGAGGATATCCAAGTCTCTTCTTATTGAATTTGTAGGAGAAATCACCGGAGAATTTGGGGGAGTCACTGAGATGCATGAAAGTATCCCTTTAGTATTTGGAGGGGTCCCAACAGAGCTTAGTCCCTTCCCATTTGAGAATGGAGGAGTCCCAACAGAGCACAATTTCTTCCCTTTTGAAAGGATATTAGATTTACAGGGGAAGGTAAAGATGATGGAATGTACGTAATGTGGGATAAAGATGGGATGTTTGCCATAGGATGGGGAATAGGGGATGGCTGAGGAACTTCTCTACTTACCAAAGGATTAGGAGGAAAGGAAAAATTTAGAGTCTTTTTCTTGACCATAGGAAGATATAGACTTTTGAGGCAAAAATGAAGCTGAGCGGGAATACTTCCGGGAGAGACCACAAGGCTTGAATGATGGAGATAGTAAGGGAGAAATAGATTTTTTCTTACTTGAAGGGGGAGACCTCCAATCCGATGTCATTCTACCCCCACAAAGTCCTGCATCTTGTGTTCCGTTAAATTTCAACCTTTTTTAAATTGAAATTTCCTTTCTTTATGCCTTTCCCGTTGACGGAATGGACAATTCTCTTTCAGGTGACCTGTTTTTTGACATGAAAAGTAGCAAAATGGAACCCCCTAGAAGTCTAATCTCTGATGCATATTTAATTCCTCCCATAGAAGCTCAATATGGTCATGAAAACCCCCTCGGAATTCTTTTTCAATAAGAATCCATGCTACTCTCTTGTCTTTGGCTCCTAGACACTTTGGGTCGACATATGCAAATTTCCCTATTGCATTCCCAATATGAGTCAAAGTCTCTCTAGACCATAATTCGATAGGAAGCCCCAGAAGTTTTACTGAGATAAGGTTGTTTGTTGGAGTGTTTTTAAGAGGATTTTATCATATGTACCAAAGATGAAGAGCTAAAAAACTCTTACCATGTACCCAAAGGAGAGAATGAATAGTCTCGAGGTCTTTTCACTGAGAAAGTGAAAAGTATACCAGTCTTTCATCAGCCTAACAATAGTTGGTATATATCCCAGAAGGTCATTCCATTGATTTCCCAACCATGAGCGCATTTGAGAATCATCCATGTCGAGAAAGTACCAACGACCTACAAGAGCTCCGTTTTGGAGACTAGTAATTCTATCTGCCAGAAAAACATTATCAAGATTCTAGGCTGAGGGAGGGGGAATGGTCTTTAATGGATGATGCTTCTTCTACGATTTGGGATTTCATCTTCACCACATTTTATTTCACGTGCCGCCAGAGATGATGGTGTAATAATAGAGTTTGCAAACATAGATTACCATCCCTCCTAGCAACCGGAGCCACTGTAAGATTTTTTCGGTTCTGTGATGGCCCACACTAACACTGACGAAGCAAACACATCGTGGAGGACCTCCATGTTTCCGCGAGATAACTGCAGAGGCATGAGAGATACGACTAATATGACTTAACCCAAAAGGGATAGTCCAACCAGACACAGAAAGCAAGGGGAGACAGAATTTACGTACGCTATCCTAATGATGAAAGCATTTGATGGATAGAGAGAGGAATTATTTTAAAAGAGAAATATTGACAGAATCAGTGCCACCTTATGGGAGATCTTTCGTGAATGGGAAAAAGTCTTCCTAAAGGTACAAAAAGTGACGAAAGCCATAAGACCATTAATTACGAGTATGTTTTCAGATTTTGTTTATAGATTGAGTAAAAAACGTCGGCAACCAGAGGAAAAATTTCACATGCCAGACGTCCCATCAGCTACCTTCCAACATCATCCTCCCTCCGGCTCCCCACACTGAGCAACCGGAAAAGAAATCTGAAACCAGAAAGTCTCGTTCTCCGACTAAAGCCAGAGAACTGAGGCCAAAAATAGTATGCCGAAGCTTAGCCAGGTTTTGACAGGAGTCCAGTAAGAAATATGCTATAAAACCAAGGATTCTAAACTCAGAATAGGGGTATAGACATGAAACTTCCAGGGAAAAAAGAAACAAACAGTGGAAATTAAGAGTAAGAGAAATCTGGACACCAACAAAAACAACCATTACACTTGCACCAACATTTACCTATCTTGCAGCGAAAATCTAAGCAAAGATGAGTTACAATGCAGAAATTTGAAAAGTGTATACAAGGAAATTTATGAAAAAGCCTTATTTATTATCAGTTTAACTCCCTCAATAGACAAATCAATCAAAACTATAAACATGCTTACTTGTTATCATGCTAAAACCGGAACAACAAGAAACACGATATCAAAACATCATTTAAACTTTTAAGAGAGAAGAAGCTCCGGAAATCAAATAAAACCCTCGGACGAGGCTTACTTACCTCGTAACCTCGCACGAAGCCCTCAGGAAAAAGTCGCTAGAATCACCGTCGCCAGCAGAAGTTCTTGAATTCCCCCCACAATGACAGAAAATGTTGTCTCAAGGGTAATGGGAGAAAAAACAAGGATTAAGGCAAGAAAAAACCAGACAAAAACCTCAACTTTTTACCACTGACTCATAATATCTCACTGCTTATGTAAAAACAAAAATAAAATGAGAAAAAATCTCAGTTAAGGATTCCTACAAAAGATATCAGTAATGGATTGAACTAGGGTGGAGAAAAGCTTCCTTCTAAGGAAGGAGGCCAAAAAGAAAAACGCGCTACTGAAAAATCACTCGTTTTAACATTGATTAGGAGGGACACGCCCTTTCAGACCCGTGTACCGATTGTTCTTGACACGTGGAACCATTTCAAGCTTTTGGACAAAGATGGAGAACAGGGGTTACTGTGGATCCAGGTATCATTGTTGGG
Organism: Pinus taeda; assembly: GCA_000404065.3. Lineage (NCBI taxonomy): Eukaryota > Viridiplantae > Streptophyta > Pinopsida > Pinales > Pinaceae > Pinus > Pinus taeda. Next base: position 13,041 of record APFE030417268.1, read on the forward strand.
GATTTTTCTGGTAAAATCCAAAAAACAAATTAACTCTGTTGGGGATTTTTCTGTTAAAATACCAAAAACAACAAAAACTCACACACAGAGACAATGCTCTGTTTTTCTCCACAGGATCTTGGCAGAGGGAAGCTTTAAAATTTCTGAGTAGACAAAGGTTTTCTTCACACATAAAAACACTTCGTATTTATTAATAAAATACTGATACAAAATTCATCCTCTTTCACTCAGAGGGATTCACCAATAACATTTCAACAAAAAAAATACTCGGTCTCCTCCTGATATTTTACACTACTGTGTATAAAGATCTCTTTTACATTCTTGCTGTAAAAACAGACTTCAACTACAAAAATTACATTCACTCCTGCTGCATGCTATTCTCTTTTCTTTGCACTGTTGTGTGTATTTCTCACACCATTACATTCTCAGAACAACCCCATATTATAATCACTTCACACTGCTGTGTGTATTCTTCTTGCATTCACTGCGGCGAGTTTTTCCTTTGCACACACAAAACTATACATACGCACTGTTGTGCCTCTATTTACAATTCAATGTCAACACAAAAAAAAACATTACATATATATATGAAAACCAAAGGAGAATTACTTCACGTTTTTACTTGCCATGCTACCGTAAAATAAAAACAATAGAATTAAATGATTTTACCAGCTTTTACTTGTGCCCATACTCCTGCTGAAACAAAATTAAAAGCTTCACCAAAACTTACCAACCCACAGTAAATTACATTTACTGTTTTACTGACAAAACTGGTGGTAAAGGAACTTTTACTTCACGTCAAATTTATTTGCTGCAGGCTTGTACTTCAACTATTGACTTTAATTGGATCGCATCGCACAATCACAATTTGCAGGAGGAAAAGTGGAACACCATTATATTGGTGCAATTTGCGATCGGATCGCATCGCACCATCGCAATCGTGGAAATCAAGTGAACAAAATGGAGGCACCAAGCTTGCATGCAATTTATGATCTGCGATCTCATCGCATCGCATGGCAAAATAAATCTGCAGTTGAAATTACAATTTCAACACTCCCCTTTAATTTCAACTGCTGGGCATTCAGTCATACCCAAACACTTTCTCAAAAATTCAAAGCTTTTCTGATCCAATGGCTTGGTCAAAATGTCCGCGACCTGTTCCTGAGTGCTGCAATGTTGTAAAATAATTTCTCCATTACTCACCAATTCTCTGATGTAATGGAACCTTGTATCAATGTGTTTCGTTCGTTTGTGAAACACATAATTCTTGGACAGGGTAATAGCTGAGCTATTGTCACAAAAAACCATTATCACTTTCGCCTGCTCTTGGCCTAAACTCCTCAACATCCTTCTCATCCAAACTCCTTGACATGCTGTTGTTGCAAAAGAGTCTTCCTCTTAACAGAGGGATTCACCATTGTCTATGCTGAGAAGCATCTTCCTCTTAACAGAGGGATTTCACCAGCACTGCTTCAGATGCAGTTCCACAAACAATGAAAGAGTCTTCCTCACACAGAGAGATTCACTAGAGATTATGTTGAAAAGCATCTTCCTCTTGACAGAGGGATTCACCAAGAGACTGTGCTGACAAGAAACTTCCTCTTTAATAGAGGGATTCACCAAAACTTCACTTTCTCTCACATAGGGATTACAACCAGACACTGCTTTAGATGCAGTTCAAAAACAACAAAAATATTACTCTGCATCTTTTACAAATAATTTTACACTGCTGTGTAAAATCCTCATTCATTGCTGTAAAATAAAAATTTTCTTACATACAACCTGATTACATCTGCACTGCATTTCAATGCATTTCAATCTCCCAACAAAACAAAATTTACATAACTCTTTTTCACTGCTATGTGAAAAAAAAATAAAAATTACTTTTACTACTGTAAAAGTCTTTTGGGTTCATTTACTCTGCTCAGGGTGCTGCTCAGGGTGCTGCATTCTTCACTTGCTTCACATTACTGGCATATCTTCACCAAAAACAATTATGAGATTTGTGCCGCTGCGCATTCATTTCCTTTCCCACCAGTGAACAACCAAACATCATCACGCTATTGCATTTTTTCTTTTCTTTTTTTATCTTAACAAAACCTTACACACTGCTGTGTGTATATTCTCTCACGCTGCCGCGTTCTTTTTTTTTTTCTTTCTTCTTTGCACTACTGTGCGTTTCATTGCCAATACATATGCAATGAACAACCCTTTCATCTTCTACACACTGCTGTGTTAAAAACTTTTCATTTACTGCTGTAAGCTCAGAAATTCTTACTTTGGTTTACTGCTGTAAAATAAAAATTTCTTTCATATTCACTCATGTGTGAAATTTCTCATTACATTTAAAATTCTGAGTTTTCACATTACATAAAAAAATAATTTTTCATTCCCATTCATTTCAACAAACTATAAGCACCTGAAAAAAAAAGATTCCAAACTTTCATTTGCTGCAGCAAATCTTTCATCCTGTCACACTGTTGTGCTCCCCTGGGTTTTTATTCGCTGCTGCAAACCATTTCACTTTTCATCTCTTGCCTTTTGTTCTACCTTCGCACTGACGTGCGGATCTCCTTGCTTTTCATTATAATGCATATAATTCATTTAACAACCATTACAAGCACATACCTTCATGGCTTCTGCTTCCACAAGCTCAATGCTGCTTCACCTCTGCACTACTGTGCATAAAATAAACACTCTCACCAAAAAAAAATTCATGCATGGCTACGCATTTCATTTTTTTTACTCAAGGGAAAAACCTTTTTTTTCATGCAGGTGCATTGGTCATAATACATAAAAAAATATGACATTTTTATTTTTATTTTGAGCCATACTCCCATGACCAAATAAAAAACATTAAAATTAAATCTTCACCAACCATTTAATGTTTTTCTGAAACGCTGGTCAACCAAACTTTTACTCCACGTAACATTTATTTTCTGCAGGTTGGTTGCTGTCCGATAAGATAGCTGGTTTTTCCTGAGCTGCTTTCTTGCTGCACGGTGGCGGATTCCCAATTGACTGAGATGTTGTCGTTGTCCATGCTCCCCTTAATTGTATGCATCGTCTCCTTTTGGCAGAGTCTTCTCAAAGGAAACTTAGATCGACTGGGGAGCTCAAGGGACTTTCAGACTGTATTTCCTTCCTTCTCCATACTTGTGTAACTCTCTTCTTTTGCATGGGTTTAGCTTGTGTAAGAGCCCATGTTAAGTTACAATCACGTGCCATATGCCCAATGTTATGACACTTGAAGCATTCTACACTGTTCATGAATAAGATTTCATGATTTCTTCCTGTAAAATTGCTTCTGGGAGGTTGTCGGAGACCATAACATCTATCTCTATGAAATGTTCTACAGTCTTTTGCCTTATGACCAAAGTTTGAACAAGAATAACAATAACCAAAATATGAACTTTGGTACATGGGAGATGGAGGTTTCCTTGATGTACTTCTGAAGCCTTTCTGCCTTGGGATCCTTTGATGATAACCATTGCCTCTTTCCTCTTGGACATCATCAACATTTTTTCTTGGAGCTGGTTTTCTACTTGGAGTAGGATTTCTTCTATTGTAGCCTTGATTTTTCTCCTTGCCTTTGCTCAAACTAGGAGCATCACCATTTCTTTCTGGCTTCTTCATATCTCTTTTGCTTAAAGCATTTTCATTCTTGTTTGAGGGTTCACCTATGTAACCAAGTCCTGATTTATCAGATGGAGATCTGTGATAGTTGAGTATGTCATCCAAGGCTTGAGAACTCTTCATGATTTTGTTCATCCCTTCAACCTTTTTCCTGAGGAGGACAATCTCTTCTTCCAATCTTTCACACTCATTATTCTTCTTTGCAAGTTGTTCCTCAGTTTCTTCCTTGCTACGAGTAGCTTCAACTGCTACTATTTTAAGGGAGATGATATCTGACTTCATTTTGAAGATTTCTTCATTCTTTGTTTGACTGCTCTCTATTTTCTTCTCAGCTTCTTGTGCCTGTTTCCTGGCTTCTTGTAGTTCAAACTTAAGAGAGGATACCTCTACCTTGTACTGTCCAATCTCTTCTACAAGTTTGTTCACTCTCTTGTGCCTTTGTTCAAGTTGACATGACAAGGCATATTCCTGCTTCTTTGCTTTATTCAACTGATTTGTCATGGATATGACTTCTTCATGATGCTTCATTTTGCTTTGATCAAGTTCATTTTTAAGCTTGGCAAGCTCTTCATCCCTTTCTTGTACTTGAAGTTTGATAAAGTTAACCTTCTCACTTTCAGCTTCTATGATGGGTTCACGATCTCCTTCTTGACTGATGGTCATGGTCAGTGCTCCCTTTGAGTGAAGGTCATGAAGTCTATCCCATATATCCTTTGCCCATGAATATTTTCCTACATTCTTCTTTACAGAATCAGGAAGTCCATCCAAGATTGTCTTTGCTGCTTTTGCATTGTACTCCTTGGATTCTCTATCCATCCTATTATCATCAATCATTGATTCCCAAATTTCAATCCCTTCAGACTTTAAGAAAGTCCTCATTTTTATTTCCCATATATCAAAGTCCCCATTGAACCTCGGAGCCTCAAATAGAATGCTTTAAATAGATTATCTTCTCTTTTAGTAGTAGAGGGAGACACATTTTTAGCAGGATTGGTGACTTTCTTCTTTGACCTTGCCATTCTTAACTATGCTTCAAATATACTTGAGTGTGTATTTTAAAAATCATTGACTGTTTTTTTTAACAGCAACATAGAAAACTAGCTTGAGAAATACCTCGGATTTTTCACTGAGTCTTCACTTTGATGGAGAAGCTGGTGCAACAAAAATCCTTCCTTGAGCTTCTTTGACACCTTCAAAGAGCCTGGATATGCTCTGATACCACTTTTGGGGATTTTTCTTGTAAAATCCCAAAAACAAATCAACTCTGTTGGGGATTTTTCTGTTAAAATCCCAAAAACAACAAAAACTGACACACAGAGACAATGCTCTGTTTTTCTCCACAGGATCTTGGCACAGGGAAGCTTTAAAATTTCTGAGCAGACAGAGGTTTTCCTCACACATAAAAACACTTCGTATTTATTAATAAAAGACTGATACAAAATTCATCCTCTTTCACTGAGAGGGATTCACCAATAACATTTCAACAAAAAAAATACTTTGTCTCCTCTTGAGATTTTACACTACTGTGTGTAAATATCTTTTTTACATTCCTGCTGTAAAAACAGACTTCAACTACAAAAATTACATTCACTGTTGATGCATGCTCTTCTCTTTTCTTCGCACTCCTCTTGCGTATTTCTTACACCATTACATTCTCAGAACAACCCCATATTACAATCATTTCACACTGCTGTGTGTACTGCTGTGTGTATTTCTCACACCATTACATTCTCAGAACAACCCCATATTACAATCACTTCACACTGTTGTATGTATTCTTCTTGCATTCGCTGCGCGAGTTTTTCCTTTCAACACACAAAACTATACATACTCACTGCTCTACCTCTCTTTACAATTCAATGTCAACACAAAAAAAAACATTACATATATATATATACAAAACCAAAAGAGAATTACTTGACGTTTTTACTTGCCATGCTGCCATAAAATAAAAACAATAGAATTAAATGATTTTAACAGCTTTTACTTGTGCCCATACTCCTGCTTAAACAAAATTAAAAACTTCACCAAAACTTACCAACCAGTAAATTACAATTTACTGTTTTACTGACAAAACTGGCGGTAAAGAAACTTTTACTTCACGTCAAATTTATTTGCTGCAGGGTTGTACTTCAAATGTTGATTTTAATTGGATCGCATCGCACAATCACAATTTGAAAGAGGAAAAGTGGAACACCATTATATTCACAATTTGCGAGAGGAAAAGTTGAACACCATTATATTGGTGGGATTTGCGATTTGCGATCGTATCGCATCGCAGCATCGCAATCATAGAAATCAAGTGAACAAAACGGAGGCACCAAGCTTGCATGCGATTTACGATCTGCGATCTCATCGCATTGCAATGCAAAATAAATCTGCAGTTTAAATGGCTGCACTTAAAAACACTGTAGCTACCCATGTGGGAGCCAAAAAAAACATTAAGAGTTGTAGACAGTTCATTTGCATGATCATACAGCCGACCGGAGGTTCGTTTGCGGAGGGCCACGGGTAGAGCAGAGGTTCATGGCGCGCAGAGCACTTTTTCCATTTTCAAACGCTTATGAACTTCAGCTAAGAAATGGCTTTAACAGAGAAAGGAACGCAACTCCATAATGCATTTTGAATCGTGTAAATTTGATTTTCTTTTAGCTGTAGTTTTGAATCATCGCAATTTGATTTTTTTTTAAAGTGAAGTTTGAGTAAAATTTTGAGGAAAGAATCGGTTTACTCTAAGTTTAGCTTCATCGAAAGTTGCGTTATATGAAAAGATAGAAAAGTCTTCCTGTTAGCAATTTGAATTGTTATTTTGACATTTTTTGCTGGGATGTGAACAAAATATTGAGAAAATATTAGTTATTTTAATTAGGGTAATTTTAAAAAAAGCATTTCTATATTAATTGTAGATATTGAAAATATTTCAAAATTCTACCCAAAAAAAATAACAGTGAATTCAAACTACTATTATTGAAAATATGTAATAAATTCAACGCTTTCTAATACTAAATTTATCCCTATTACAAGTTCCGAAAATATCCCAGAGATAGAAAAACCAAAGAAGGCTACCTGCTGATCAGCTGACTGTCTGAGTTTCCAGTCTCTGCAAAAACACTAGCGAATTGACTACAATATGAGCTAACCGGTTCTGTGCTCTGCAACACTGACGATTTCATGCTATAAATGAGAGAGATCGTAATGTTCCGAACGGAGGTGGGGTCTAAGCGTGAAAAGTCTTTTTCTTTTTGGTAATTATTTTGGTTAATTTTGACTGAGATTTGAGGTAATTATTCTACGTGTACGTCAGCCCTTTCGGTACTTCTTGGCGCACAATACTTTATTTACAAGTAACATCCGCACTTTAGCTGCTCCTGAGGCCGCTGCCACTGAGACTGTAGTAAGGCATTTTATTATCTGTATAGATTGGTTATTTTATTCCTTAATAGATGTTATTTTATTTTATTCATGGTACACTTGGCAACCATTCCCATCACTGGGACAGGCATCAATCCTGCCAGGAGCTTTGGACCAACTGTAATTTATGACCATAAGAAGTTCTGGGATGACAATGTAAGAAGAAGATAATACTCTCTTAGCTTTTTTTCAATAGTACAGGTTTCCATTCTGCTGGTTTATATCTTTCAGTGTTTCAGTTATGGAATTAAATTTTGATTGTTACATTGCCGTGGATCTTCTGAGCTGGTCTTCTTATTGCAGCTACGGTAGCTGGGCTAACCACTGGGATATAAAACAGTGACTATATGGGAAAGAGTGTCTGGACAGTTCACTTATTCACAGTAAATCTAAAATTCCAAGGTAAAGCTCCATGAATTCATATAATGACAAAAATAACACTGAACTGTGTAATTAATAATTTCTTTCATTAATTACTAAGTGCATAGTTGAAATCAGAGCTGCAAAACGCCTTATTTTTTTTTTCCCTTCTGCTCATTCGCTGGTAATTCATACATACGCGTTCTAACTTAAGCCATTTTCAGAAAGCAATTGCATATGAATAAAGTCATATTCCGGTGCACCATTTTCCATCTTAGAACGGATTCTTCTAACCTAAGAATTGTTATTATAAGAAGTCATGATCTCCAATGGTGTACATCATATTGGTATTCAAATTTTCTCGGATGCAAATCATCCTACCGATATTGTTGTCCTTATTTGGCAAGTTGATTGGTATCATATTTTGTCGGCCAAACAATTCTAATGTCAGGATTATGTCTTATAAATTGTGTTATTCTTGTCATTATTTGGCATTTTCATCGCTATCCTATTTTATCTGCCCAACCATTACCAAGTCAAGGTTACGTCGTTTTCATTTATGTTGCAAAATGAAATGTACTATAAACTTATCAAATGAAATGTATTATAAAGGTATCAAATGATATGTTATCTATGTGGATGTTGAACTCTTTTTAAGCATGATGTTGATGTGGTTAGGGATTCACAATAGCAACTCACTCATGACATGGAAGCATTATTTCCAACACCCTCCCTTAATGTTTACAGGGAAAATATAGACAAACACACATTACAAGAATAAATTAATCTATTTCTAATGCGTGTTCATCAACACTCACATTCACTCTTGAATATTGCAAACATCCCTCTTTCTTCATCACCACATCTTACAGTTGTGACTTGACCGCCAATCTGACGTGATTTGCAGAATTGACGCTTCAACCTCCCAAAGTGCAACTAGTGAGTCTTAATACTAAACCATCCTATGGAACTACCACCATCATTGAATCCATAGCCCTCTACAACCTTCACACATGATCTAGTATGACATTATGGGTACAAATTGTCTTTAGGAGACAATTCTACAACTTTATCTTATAAAACAACATTTACTCACTCTAGAAGCGCTATGGGTCACACCAACTTGATCTTGTTAAAAACTACTTATAACAAATACTCCTGGAACAGGAGAAATCACATTAATCTCTTGAATAGTTAGTTTGTTTTTTATAGTTTTACATCATATTTTTCTGGATTTTTTTTACACCCAATAAAAACACAAATACCAATAAGATTCCTCATGCTTCTCTTTTTTATTATTATTTTTTTTTAATCATAAAAAAAAAGAATTGGCCCAAAATAAACTCAGGATGTGATGATCCTCATATGAACATTTTTCTCTTGTACTAGTGGTCAAAATTTTTTGATTCATCCTAGTTTTGGTGCAGTCAAACAAATATTGGACCCGTCTCACCCATATGATACACCTGACATCAAGTTTTGAGTAAATTAGTATCGGTCGTGGAATTTTGATAGCTGACTTATTCTCAGAGCTTTCGTTCGACATTCAACCATATCATTCTACTCTGAAGGTGAACGCTTCCATTCCCGAAACTATTGCTCAATGAAGCATATTTTCGACTGAATAAGAAAGTTAATTAGAACATTATTTGTGGACTTGAAAATTGAGGGCTCACGACGGTAGAAGTTTTGAAGCCAAACCCTTACTTGCATGTTCCCACACATTGGTTTGCACAACCCCAATTTCTCATGGACCACACAGATGACGAAAGATATGCATTAAAACGTGACTTTAAATTGTAATCATCAAGGCAAACACCAAGAATGCCATTGCTCTGTAGATCAATTACTCTGAATTTGCTGCGTATCGATCGATCTTATGCCTGAAACACTTATCCATAGAGAACGAGGAGCTATCTGTAGTGGCTGAGCTTTTGAATTTTCTAAGCAACAACCTTCTTCCAGAGGTGAGCACGAGATAACCTCTGTCGTAGTGCATATTTTCATTGCCATCCCTTTTGATGGCACCTCGACATAGAACGCACCTCGTCACCGTCTCCGTCCAGAACAACATCCTCTACCTCAAATTTGTGGCTATGAATGGACCTTCTACTCACAGCGATAAATGCCCTTGTCTGCAGGGTTTCAAAGGCTAAAACAGCCTTGAGCTTGATCTAAGTGCACAAGGGCCAACTCTAATCACACCAGATTGGTCAAGATTATGCTACGGAGATAACCAGATACTTATGCTTCCGCTTGTAGGTTCTTTTTCTTGTCTTGGTGAGTAAATTCGGGCCGAACAGCACAAACACTACTTAAACGAAAAAAATGAAGAACAAATCACATGAAGACAAAATATCATAACAAAAACTGAAATAAAACACTTGATATATTTACATAGCATCAATGAGCTCAACACTCTCTCACATTTTCATGGTCTTCCTTTCAGGAAATCAAACCAATACTTGCTATCATACCATGTTAGAAATTGAGAGATGAGCAGAGAGAGAGTCACAACACAACACAAATTACTATGTTTATTGATCACATAAATTATCTAAATATATAAGAATTAGATCTCCTACTTCTAGATAATAAGATCTAAAGAAGGTGGATCTATGACTCATAGAAAACTCACACATATGGAAATAACTACTTCTAGAATGACACCAAGGGACTCAAAATGACAACTCACAGATGACGTGGAAGCATTTCTTCCAATAATATATTGCTCAAATTAGGGGATGCAAATGTGTCCAAATCTTCCTCTATTTAGTTTTACATAAAATAAATCATATTATCTTAATTGCTCCAAATTTTTCTAATAGGTCGATAGATGTTGGTCAATGGATGTTGAGGGTAAATGTTTAATATTTAAGATTTAACAAATTAAGTCTTACATCAATGTGTTTGAGTACAAGGGTAGATGTGTAGGCATAAATGTTTAACATTTAACATAAACATTTAACATTTTATATGTAGGCTCAATTGAAAAATAATAACACTTTAAAAGTAACATAGAACCAAGTATGATGTAGATGTTGTAGTGTAAAAATTTAAATCTTGGATCATTTAATAATAAAATTTTAAATGTAATAAAAATAATAAACATCAATTTGTTATATTGTAAATTTTTTTGGATAGAACCAAGTATGATGCTCATGTTGTAGTGTAAAAATTTAAATCTTGAATTATTTAATAATAAAATGTTAAAAATAATAAAAGTTGTTAGGTAAACTTGACCCTATGGTCGAGTTGAGGTTATGTCAACAGTTATGGTTACGAGTTGTGATTTTAGGCACCTAGTATTGGTGACTCACCGTATTGAGCTCATGGTATTAAATGCAGTTGAAGCCCTTAAAAGGCTTGTGTATTCTCCATTGTAGGTAGTCATGGTTGAGTGGTGAAAGCTCAAGTTGTTGGCTAGCTTGGCTATGTTTTAGCCATGGACAATAATAGATCTATTGGTGGATGGTTTTTTCCCCAATTGGGGTTTTCCAAACAATCATGGTGTACATGGTTTGAATGTGTGTTTCTTGATTGCTATATTTATTTCTCTTGAACCCTAACAAGTAGTATCAGAGCTTTGGTTGACAAGGGCCCTCGCTATTGTTCGAAATGTTCCCATCGACGAAGTGGTGGCGCTGGTTGAAGCAATAGCTCGATGCACAAACCAGCAATGTTCGTTGAGTGATGGTTCGATGAGGAGCAAGAAGAAAATAAAGTCTGAAGCCTTTGCCAAGTCCTCGGAATATATTTTGGAATATTAAATTAAATTTTGAAAGTTTAAATTAGATTTTGAGGCCATGGTGGAGGTGCGCAACTTGGACGAAAACGCTCTGCTAGAGATATCGATGAAAGACAAGGAAAAGTCAGCAAAGATTTGCAATTTAGAATTTAGTGTTGAATAGGAAAGGGTTGCATTTGAATCCAATCCATGAGTGGTGGTTTGCTTGACCAAGAAATTGATGAGTTGAGAATCGCAGCGGAAGTTGTCGCCAAATGACGACAGAACAAGGAGGTGCGATAAGGTGACCTATATCATTTGTGAGTTCTGCAAGAAGGAGAAGTTAAAACAATGGAAGAGCATGGTTCTCCTACCTCATGTTGCCATCTCAAGCCACATTAGTGATTGTGGGTGATGAAAAAACAAAAAGTCCAACACATTAACATTTTGGAATTGTTTTTCAAAGCCATGGTCGAGAGAGAGCTGATTGAAAAAGAACCCTGCCCACTGAGATAGCAAGTAACATTGTGCCAAAGGAGCTTGTTCCTTAGCCCCGAGAGAACCCAAGGGATGAGATTTGGGTAGTGCTGGACGAAATCATGTAGGAAATTTCTACATGGAAGAAGTACCCTCAAGTCCATGATGGTGAGGGGAGGAGCATGGGCATGGCGATCTGGTCTGCCTGTACAATAGTTTGGGCATTCATTTGGTCTTACATGTGCCTCCTTAGTTACATAACCAATGATTCGGTATAAAACTAGCTTGTTACATTTTACCCAAATTTACATAATTAGTTGTCAAACTTCCAATCCACTCCACCTTGACAACAATTTTCCTAATCCCTTGCCCATGCCCATTCATCATCTTTTCTAAAAGCCAAGAGAAGCTAAACACCATCACTGTTTCTCTATTGTAACTGGCTTTGTGAATATGTCTGCATAGTTCTCTTGCGTATGGACCTTTTGAAGAGATACTTTTCTACCATCGATCACCTGTCTCAGAAAATGATACCTTACATCAATGTGCTTGGTTCTGTTGTGATAAGCGGAATTTGTGGTCAAGTGAATAGCACTTTGAATATCACAAAGTACATTCACTTTCTCCTGCATCCTTCCAATCTCATCAAGTAGACCCTTTAACCAGATTGCTTCGTTATAGGCATTTGAAGCAGCTACATATTCAACTTCGATAGTGGACAATGCAACTGTTTCTTGAAGCTTTGACATCCAACTAATTGCTCCACCTGCAAGAGTAAAGACAATAGCTGTAGTAGATCTTCTTTTGTCCAAATCACCTGCATAATCAACATCTACATATGCGCAGACTGATCCTTCACTACCACTAAAGATGATGCAATGCTCACTTGTGCCTCTTAGATATCGAAGCACCCATTTCACTACTGGCCAATGTTCTTCACCTGGATTTGCCATGAACTTGCTGACAACTCCAACTGCATGTGAAATGTCACATCTTGTAGATACCATCACATACATTAAGTTGCCTACAACATTTGCATATGGTACATGAGACATATATTGTTTTTCTTCATTAGTTCCAGGACTCAAAACTGAAGAAAGCTTAAAATGGGAAGCTAATGGAACATTAATAGGTTTCACATTGTTCATACAGAACTTTTCAAGTACTTTCTCCACATACTTCTGTTGTGATAAAAAAATCTTACCATTTTTCCTACCTCTATGTATCTCCATGCCCAAGATATGTTTTGCTGCTCCAAGATCCTTCATATCAAACATCCTAGAAAGCTGAGCCTTTAATCTGTTGATCTCTTCCATGCTTTTGCTTGTAATAACCATATAGTCAACATACAAAGCTAAGATAATGAATATGCCATTAAAACTTTTGAAGTATACAGAATGATCATACTCACTTCTAATAAAGTTTTGGCTCACCATGAAGGAATCAAACTTCTTGTACCATTGTCTGGGAGACTGCCTCAGACCATGCAATTATTTCCTGAGCTTGCAAACTAATCTTTTGTTATGACCTTGTACAAAACCTTCAGGTTGTTCCATTCATTCAAATATCCATGTAGAAAAGTTGTTTTAACATCTAACTATTCTAACTGAAGGTTAAGTAATGTAGTTACTGCCAACACAATACGAATAGAAACAAGTTTTACAACTGGTGAAAAAATATCATGAAATTTGATACCTTCAACCTCAGAATACCCTTTTGCTACTAGTCTCGCGTTATAACTTTTAATACTTCCATCAAATTTCCGCTTCTGTTTGAAGACCCACTTGCATCCAACAACACTTCTCCCTTCATGAAGTTCTACAAGATCCTAGGCATTGTTCTTGTATAAGGAATCCATTACTTCTTTCATAGTCATTTTCCATTTTTCGCTATCTATATCATCTACTGCTTCTCCATAACAAGAAGGTTCTCCATCTTCAGTAATCAAAGCAAAAGATGAAGCAGAATCTTCATACCTTTTGGGAGTTTTTCTTTCCCTTGTAGACCTTCTTAGAGTGACTAGTTGCTGAACTAGTTCAAAAACTTCAACAACTTCCTTTGTATCTTCAATACCTTTTTCTCTAGAAGTCTTTCCTTCCTTTTGATTTTCACCGAAAGGTCTAGCCTCCAGCTGAACTTGTTGATTTGGCGATACCTGTTCCTGTTCAATCTTTTCAAAATTTGATTTAAAAAAAAGATTCATCAAATGCTACATCTCTACTAATGAATATCTTCCACAATGTAGGATCCCACAACTTGTATCCTTTCACTACATAGTCATACCCAACAAATACATAACATTTCGATTTTGGATCTAATTTTGAATGTTGATTTTTAGGAATAAGAGAATAAGCATCACAACCAAATATTCTTAAATGTGAATAATCACAAGACTGACCTGTCCAAACTTCTTAAGGAATTTTATAATTAATTTTTACTGAAGGTGATTTGTTAACTAAATAAGAAGCAGTAGATACTTTTTTTTCCCATAACTCCTTTTGCAAGTTAGCATTGCTGATCATGCATCTGGCTCTTTCCATAAGAGTCTGATTCAAGCATTCAACAACACCATTTTGCTGAGGAGTATAAACAACAATTTTGTGTCTAATGATTCCTTCATCCTTACTATATTGTTCAAATTCAATTGAAGTGAATTCACTACCATTTTCAGTTCTTAAACATTTAATTGCTTTGCCTATTCTTTTCTCTACAATTGCTTTAACTTGTTTAGAGATATTGAGTACATCAACTTTCCTTTTTAGCATAAAGAACCAAACTTTACAAGAGAAATCATCAATAAATGTTAAAAAAATACATAACACCTTCATATGATACAATAGGAGATGGTCCCCACAGATCTGAGTGAATATAGTCTAAAATATCTTTACTATTATGATTTTCAGTTTTAAATATTTGTTTACATTGTTTTACATACACACAATGTTTACAGAAATCTAACTTCAAAGATTTCAGATCAGGAAGAGGTTTATGTTTCATCAGTATCTGAAGACTTTTCTCACTCGTGTGACCCAATCGATGATGCCATAGATGAGTACCTACTTCTTCATTTTCTAACACAACCGCTGCTTCACTAACCTGAGTACTTCCTTTTAATCTGTAAAGAATTATGACCTTTTCTACTTTCATAACAACTAGGGCACCTTTAAGGACTTTAAGTACGCCATTCTGACCTATAAACTTATAACCATTCGAATCCAACACTCCCAAAGAAATCAAAATTTTCTTCAAATCAGGTACATGTCTAACACTAGTTAATGTTCTAACTTTGTTATGATACATCTTAATCCTGATATTCCCCATCGCAATAGTATGACATGATACATTATTACCCATAAACACAGAACTACCATTTACATTTTCATACAAAGTAAACCAATTTCTATGTGGATACATGTGATGAGAAGCACCAGGGTCTAATAGCGAGTGTTCTAAACCCTGAGAGGCATTACATTCAGGTGAAGTTTCATCTATCATACATAATTCTTCAGTAGATAAAACTTCATCTATCATACCTGAATTGACCTAATTCGCTTCCTTCTTCGCGTTATCAGATTCTTTTCATTTCCAACAGTCTTTCTTCAAGTGTCCAATTTTATTGTAGTGCCAACATTTTTCCTTACACTTCTTCCCCTTCGATTTAGATCCGAAAGACTCCCTTGTCTTTTCTCCTCTTTCCTTTAATCGTCCTCTAGCTATCATGGCTTCTGATGCAGCTATTTCAGTACTGGATTTCCTTCATACTTCTTTAGATAAGAGAGCTCCCATGACTAATTCAAACTTCAAACAATCAATAGTGCTCAAGTTGATTGAAGTTACGAAGCGATCCCATGATTTAGGTAGGGAACACGACAAGGTTATGGCTTTATCTTCTTCCTAAATTTTAACTTCCATATCTATTAATTGGCATATAAGTGTATTAAAAACATTCAAATGTTCTACAAGTTTTGAACCCTCTTTCATTTGAAGATTGTACAATTGTATTTTCAGGTAAATTCTATTGGTTAACGACTTTTTCATGTAGAGTATTTTCGAGTTTTTCCCATAAACCTGAAGTTGTACACTCTTCAACAATGTTTAAGAGAACTTCATCCGCCAGGCATAACATGATGGTACTAAGAGCTCGGGCATCCAAGTCCTCCTAGTCCAAATTAGTCATGGTTGAAAGTTTCTTAGTTGTCCCATCCAATGCCTTGTGCAACCCTTGTTGAATAAACCGATCCTCACTTTCAATTTCCAAAGAGAAAAATTGCTCTTGCTGGTGAATTTGTCCACCTCGACTTTGGCATTTGACATCTTGGCTATTTTTTTCCTCCCAGGGTTTCAGTTTTTCAAGTAGAGTTTATTTTTCTTGTTGCAGTGTTGGATGAAATCATGTAGGAAATTTCAGCATGGAAGAAGTACCCTTAGGTCCACGATGGTGAGGGGAGGAGCATGGACATGGTGATCTGATCTACACCATTTCCACCATATTATTTCATTAGGGTATAACTGATAGCCCACCTGCGCTCTCCCTCTATTTGATTTCCTCAGAACCAAAGGATGAGGAGGGGTTCAGTGGAGGCAGGTCTTTGTCATTATGGAGTTATACAAATTTTCATATTTTTTTTTAATAAATATTCAGTTAAAAGAGAAGCGTTAAGTAATGGGATAGGGGTCTTAGAGGGTGAAATGTATGGCTAAACTAGCAGCAGTTCAAGTTGTGTGTGGGTCAAGATAGCAACAAAATAAAAATAAAATGAAATTTTTCATGTAAATGGGTATACAACTGTGAGACCTAGTAAGGCATGCATACCCCAGTAAATCACTGGTAAAGTCTGAATGTGCACTTGGGTCATATGGGAATGTATGTGATGGTATGATGAAGCATGCTAAACTAGGACAGCTTGTGAGATTATCAAATACCCTGACATTGACTGGGTAGGGCCTAGAGGTGAGTGGTGGCTCGCTCACTTGGTAGATTTGGCTAGATATGGCTAAGGAAAACCAGAAGTCAAGTTTAAAAGGGGGATGTTAGATAAACTTGACGCTATGGTGGAGTTATGGTTATGTCAACAGTTATGGTTAATAGTTGTGGTTTTAGGCACCTAGTATTGATGACTCATGGTATTCATCTCATGGTATTAAATGTAGTTGAAGCCCTTAAAAGGATTGTGTATTGTCCATTGCAGGTAGCCATGATTTAGTGGTGAAACTCAGGTTGGTGGCCCGCTTGCCTATGTTTTAGCCAAGGACAATAATAGATCTATTTTTGGTTTGTTTTTCCCCAATTGGGGTTTTCCAGACAATCATGGTGTACATGGTTTGAATGTGTGTTTCTTGATTGTTATATTTATTTCTCTTGAACCTTAACAAGAATAATAAACATCAATTTGTTATATTGTAATTTTTTTTGGAGGGGACATTAGTTCCTCCAACGGGGAAAATTCCATAAATAATTATAAGTTACATTGCTTATGCTAAATCAATAATGGTTGATAGACAAATAATCCTATGGTCTTGCTTCGGTAGTAACTAATAAATTGAAATGTGAAGTGGATAAGTAAATTGCTTGCTCAAATATATGAACTTGAATAAATTTTAATGGGTAGTAGCCACTTGTAAATCTAAACACTTACACTTTTACTACTACATAAGTGCTCAAGAAAACACAAATAATGGTGGGAGTTAGAATATTTATGGATGGGGGGAGGGGAGAGGAAGAGAGAAATGGAGTAGGGAGGGGGTGGCAAAGAGAAGAAGAGAGGCATGGATATAGTGATAGAGCTAGAGGGTGGAGAAAGTGAGTGATGGGGAGAAGAGGTAGAGGGAAGTGTAAAAGAGACGGAGATAGAGGAATGAAGAGAGAGAGGAGTTGGCGAGATGAGAGAGGAAGGGAGAGAGATGGAGTTGAGGGGGTAGAGAGGAAAGGAAGAAAAAAACATAGGAATGAAGTGAGAGAGAGGATTTTGAAAGAGGAGATAGGAAGGGGGAGATATGGATTTGAAGGAAGGGAGAGAGATGGAGTTGAAGGCGCGGAGAGAGGAAATGAAGAAAAAAAACATAAACATACAGAGGTAGTGTAACACCCTTTCGTGAAAGGTAAATATTTAATTTACTTTTACCACAAATATTTGGTAAATCATAAGCTATGTGGAAAGCCTAATGAGAAAATTTAATTTTTAATTTTTTTATTCTAATTCATTTAAGAAAAGTATTACATGTTTTGGAACTCAATTGAAAATGATGTAGATGAAATTTTCAATTACTAGATAGTTAGAGATAGTTACTTCCTCCCTCTCCCTAGAGATAAAAAATCTCAGTGGGAAAAGAAGCCAAAGGAGGAAGGAGGAGGAGCTAGAGGCATCTTAGAGGAAATAAAGAGAGAATAAGGAAAGTGAAAAGAGGTTGAACATACGAGTGAGGATTTTCTTGAGCTGGATTGAGAGAATATTAAAGGAAATAAGTAGAGAATATGGAAAGTGAAAAGATGTTGAACATATGAGTCAGGATATTCTTGAGTTGGACTGAGAGCCAGTAGAAATCCAGAGGAAGAAGAATTGTGAGACTAACAGGTTCTTGGTTGGGCTAGAAGTCTTGATGCTAGAGAAAATACCTTTCCAATTTATTGTATATTTGTTGTTATGGAATTGAAATGGTTGAGGGGAGAATTGCACGCAATTTCCATCCTCGTTGTTTGGGTGGAGAGGTATTTACCTTCAATGAATTCCCTAACAAACTTGGTTTAATAGACAGGTGTAATTTCTTCTGGGATGTATACCATTTTATAGATAGTATATTTTTTTATTGATATGAAATGATTTCGTTTTGTAGATAGTAAGTTTTGTGACACATATGAAAAGATTTCGTTTGCAAAGAGATATTTTTATAGGAAATGTTGTTAATAGATGGCAAGTAATTATAGGTAATAACATTGAGCATTTGTTTTCTATTCTAATTTATACTATATGTATATATTTTCTTAAGCATAAAGTATCTTCAAAGTTTATAAACCCTTGAAAGAGGAAGAAGGGTTGAGGGTGTTTGTAAGAAAATGTAGGGAACTAGACATGTGATTTAAAAAGGAATATATACAATGCTAATCCATAATGAAAAGGGTTGGGAGAATTGCATGACTTTTGAAATAAGAAAATTTGAAATACTATTATATGATAATCTATAGGCAAGTTAGTTGTAAACCCATTGGTACGGACTTGAAACTAGAATAGTCCTAGTCTAGATAAGTATAAATTAGGCAGTGGGTAAAGACAAGTCAAAGAAAGAAGTGAAACTAGGTCTTGTTATCCCTAGACTGATAAAGGAATAGAATTAAAAATTAGACTCATAAGTTGATATTTAGGTCATAAGCCCTCTTCTTTAAATAAGGAAACAACGTACAATCTCTGCAAATAGAAAACTATAATCACTACCCAACAAAAATTTTATGTTGTAACATTAAGAATTCCATTCAAGATAAATGAGGGATTACATACAAAATAATGCATAAGGAACACAAAAAAGACTAGATATATCCATTTGTAACCGAAAGGCTCACGACTTATTTGGTTCCAGGTAAGCCAATGTAAATCGACAACCTAGACCTATTCCAAAACTATAATCCTATTGAAAATCATTAACTAAGAATGGTGTCTCATGATTTCCATGCAAAGCAATTCTCATAACGGCTAGCAAGACAGTGTTGTGTAAGTTTCACTAGCCTCACATAAGGAATAACTTGAAACCCTGTGAAGAAAGAAATAGGAAGTTAAAAACCTAGAAGATTCATGAAGAAAAACCTTTAAATTTGACTTAAAGATGGTGTATGCATTGAATTTCTTACCTACAAAAAAGAAATGGAAATTTTCTCATAGAAAAAGGTATTAGGTATAAATAAAAAGGAAAAGTTTAACACCTACAAGGAAAGTAATACTTGAGCACTCGTTCTTGAAGCCCTGTAGAGTCACCCCCTTTGAATGAATGTGATCCATCAGTAAAAATGCCCGACAGTCAAGTTGGAATAGATATTAAACCTTGAATGAAAACTATATTGAAAAACATATTTCACATACCTAATTCTTGACATCTACGACCCTATATATCAAAAGCTAGCCATGCGATCGAGTTGTGTCCATTTTAAATTTTCGCCAAAGTAAGTGATTTTTTTCAAAACCCTTACTCTATTTTTATGGGTTCTAGAATGATATATTTTACTGGAAAGGATGATGGTCATACTATTGAAGAATTCCTAGAAAGACAAAAGTCATTATGGCAAACACTTTGGAAAAATTTTGCAAGAGATAAATTTAAAGATGAGGCAGCAACATGGTGGGAATAACTTAACAGAAAGAAGTTGTTAAACCTGCCCGCTGAAGAATTTGAAAAATTCCTTTTGGAGAAATGGATTCATGCTACAGAATAGGAGAATGAAACATGGAAATGGTTATTTTCTAATGATATCTCCTTATTACAGGTTCATGGATGTATTAAAAAGGAGAAGATGTTTGTGTCCATAAATCGTAGTTGCAAGAAATTTTTTATAAATGTTAATTTGGCAAAAGGATTGCAACTACCAGCCAAATAAATGGAGCACGCACAAATATATAATTAGCAGGTGCAAGTTTATAAAGATTTGAATATTTTTATGGATTAGTATGTATTTCATTCTGATTTTTATGCTTTATATATGGATAATGTGGATGTTGTCTTGGGATAACATTCGATGGAATCTGTTGGTACTATCAATATTAATGTGCAGATGGAATTCCTGAAGTTCTAGTATAAAAGGAAGAAAATTACATTACAGGATATTTCCATCAATAAACAGATAGAGTCTAAGGAGGATGAAGTAGAAAATGTTACAAGCATTGATACATCAGATGAGGACTCCATGGTTGAAGTAATACTGGAAGATAAGAAACAATTGGAGGCACGAAAACATGTATAAGATACCATAATACTCCATTAGGTGGTGAATTAAAGAAAGATACACCATTGGTTAAAGCTTCAACATATCACCACCCACAACACCCAGCAAGAAAACAACCAACAAGATGACAATGCATTAGCAACAAGGACAACAACCCATGCATGACAGATAGAGAGGTGTGATGATCCACCCATAATACATCAACATAGAGGAACCTCCAGGATCAACTCCCATCTCAAGCGAGCGAGGCATCGACTAGATCAAATAATCATCTACCTCTAGGATGGCTAGATGCACGTGCATGGTACGAGTGGACTACTCTTTTGAGTAGATCTTATTATCTGTGTTCTTCTTATGTTTCGAGGACGAAACATGGTTAAGGGGCATGGATTGTAGTATACCCAGGGGGATATTATGGGGTGTAGAAGGAGGTACCTAAGGGAATAATGTAATAATTTGATGGGCCATAGTTAATAAATAATGTGGTTAACCCGTATCATGTAAGGGATCAAAAGTAGTGAGGAATAGTGTGATAACCCCATTGTATTAGATATATGGTATTGAGACATGCATGGTAATGACCCACGGTATTGTATGTATGAAACCTATATAGAGGCTAGAGACTTCGCATTGGGAGATGTCAAGGATTATTTTATTGGAGAACATATGGCTTGTGTAGTGTTCTCCTTCCCTAAGGAGTGATTCTGTGGTGTTACCCTACCTCAACGGTTTGATATTAATAAAGAGAATAATTTCTATATTTAAATCTTCTTATTTTCGGGAATATTCCTATTTTATATATTTGCAGGTAAGATATATTATAGATAGAGACGAAATAAATGTCTTTAAGTATCTGGTAATTGAAAATTTCATTTACAGTGTTTTCCCCTGAATTCCAAGACCTAGTCATATTTTCTTTTAAATGAATTAAAATAAAAATTTTAAACATTAAAGTTTCTCACTGGGATTTCCACATAGCCCATGATTTACCAAGTCTTTGTGGTAAAAGTAATAAATTTTTAGTTTTCATCGAAGGATTTTACACTACTTCTATCTCTTTATGTATTTTTTCTTCATTTCCTCTCTCTGCCCCTCTATCTCCATCTCTCTCTTCCTCTCTCCTCTCCCCTCCTATCTCTCTCTCCATTCCTCTATCTCCCTCTCTTTCTCCACCCTCCATCTCTGTCACTACCTCCCTCCCTCTCTCCTTCTCTCTCCCCCTGTCCCTTCTGCATTTATCTCCATCTATATCACTCCCTCTCTCTCTCTCATTCTCTCTCTCCCCTCTCTCCCTGCTCCATTCTCTCTCTCTCTCTCTCTCTCTCTCTCTCTCTCTCAGCTCTCTCTACCATCCATCCATTATCGTAACTTCCACTTTACCTTTACCATGGGTATTGGTAACTTGTAAGTAAATTTTGTTACAATATGATGCCGAATACCATGGTTTTCCAATACTCAATGTCACAAAAACCATAAATCATATCACAATAAAAAAAAATGCAAAATATTTTAGATATTACATATAGAATTGATTTCATAAAATGAAAATTCTCCATCATATGAATGGATGGGGGGAAGAGATAGAGAGATGACGTAGGGAGAGTGGGTGAGGGGGAGTGGCGGAGAAGGAGAAAAGGAGGGAGATTGTGATAGATCTGAAGGGTGGGGGGAGAGAGAGAGAGAGAGCGATGAGGAGAAGAGAGAAAGGGAAGCGCAAGAAAGGAGATAGAGAAATGAATGGAGAGAGAGAGAGAGAGAGAGAGAGAGAGAGAGAGAGAGATGGGGAGGACAGTGAGAGGGAAGTGAGAGATAGAGGAATGAATATAGACAGGAAGAAGAGAGAGAGGGAAGTGCAAAAGAGAGGGATATAGAGGAATGAAGAGAGAGTTGAAGTGGAGAGGATAGGACAGGAGGGAGAGAAAGATAGAGTTTAAGGGAGAGAGAGAGGAAAGGAAGAAAAAAGTCATAAAGAGATAGAGGTAATGTGAGAAGAGGAGAGGAGGAAGAGAAAGATGGAGTTGAAGAGGGGGAGAGAGGAAAGGAATACAAAATTTATAAAGCGATAGAGGTAGTGTAATAAACCTTTTTGGAAAGTAAATATTTAATGTATTTTTATCTCAATGACTTGGTAAATCACTTACTATGTGGAAAGCCTAGTGATAAAATTTACTAAATAAAAAAAATTATTTTAATTCATTTAAAAAAAAAATATGACAAGTCTTAGAATTCATGGGAAAATACTAAAGATGAAAGTTTCAATTAATTGAAAGTTAGAGATAGTACTTCCTCTCTCTCCCTAGAGAGAAAACATCTCGGTAAATAAGCCAAGGAAGGAAGGAGATGGAGCCAAAGGCATCTTAAATGAAAGAGAGAGAATAAGGAAAGTGAAAAATCCTTGAACATGATTTTGTTAAAGGAGGAAAGACCCATGAGACAGGATATTCTTGGGCTAAATTTAGAGCCATTAGAAATCTTCAGGAAGACTTGTGAGACTAAAAGGTTCTTGGCTAGACTGGGTAGTAATTGACGCTAGAGAAAATACATTCCTATGTTAACTTCTATTTGCTATTATGGATATTCTTGGGCTAAATTCAGAGGCACTAGAAATCTTGACGAAGACTTGTGAGACTAAAAGGTTCTTGGCTAGACTGGGTAGTAATTGACACTAGAGAAAATACATTTTTGCGTTACTTTCTACTTGCTATTATGTAATTGAAAGGTTGTGGGAGAGTGTGGGAGAGAATTCGAGGTTTTTCCATTCTTGTTGGTTGGGTGGAGAGGTCTTTACCTATGTTGAATTCCATGACAAACTTTGTTTAACAAATAAGTCCAATTTCATAGGGAACCTATAAAAGTTTGGAGACAATATGTTTCATGACTAATATGAAAAGATTTTGTTTATAAAGAGAGACTGTTATAATATATATAAAAGAAACAATGCAATATATTACTAGAAATGTTGTTAATAGATGGAAAGTAACCATAGGTAACAACAATGAGCATTTATTTTATATTATAATTTATAGTGTATGTATATATCTCCTAAAGCATAAAGGACCCTGAAAGTTTATAAAACCTTCGAAAAGGAATAAGAGCTGAGGGTCTTTGTAAGAAAATGTGGGAAGCTAAAGATGTCCTTTGAAAAGGAATATATACACAACTAATCCATAATGAGAAGGGTGGGGTAAAGTGCATGAATTTTGAAATACTATCAAATGACAATCTACATGTAGATTAATTCTGAACGTGCGAGATGCAAGTAGGGACTAGCAATTGGAAATGTCCCAGAAAGAAGGGAAACTAGGTCTTGTAACCCCTGGACTGATATGTCAGTACAATTAAAAAGTAGACTGATAAATTATTATTTAGCTCATTAGCTCCTTTTTTAAATGAGGAAACAACATACAATCTTTACGAACGTAAAACTTTAATCACTACCCAACAAAACATTTCTCCTAAAACATTAAATATTCCATTCAAGATAAATAAGATATTTACATACGAAAATTTGCACTAGAAACACAAACAAGACTAGGTAGATCTATTTGTAGCCAAAAGGCTAATGATCGGTTTTGTTTCAGGTCAGCCAGTGTTAACCAACAACCTAGAGCCATTCAAAGATTGCAACCCTATTGAAATTTATTAACTAAGAAGGGTGTCATGCTTTCAATGCAAAGAAACTCTCCTAATGGCTAGCAACATAATGTTGTGTGCCTAACTAGCCTCACATCTAGCGAGGAGAAAGGAATAACTAGAAAACCTGTGAAGAAAGAATGAGGAAGTTAAAAATCTGAAGTGTTGTGAAGGAAAGCCTTTAACTCTGGCTTCAAGATGGTCTATGCACTGAATTCCTTACCTGTAGAAAATAAATGGAAGTTTACTCTTAGAAAAAGGTACTGGGCATGAAAAAAAAAAAACTTTAACACCCAGAAGGAAAGTAATACTTGGATACTCATTCCGAAACTTTTGTAGAAACCTTCCCTCTAAAATAATGTGAGCCATTAGTAACGAAACACAACAATCAAGTTAGAATAATTATTAAGCCTTGAATGACAGTTGGTCGAGCGATGACAACCTTATTAGTTGAGCGTTCGTACCTCACCCTGCCGGGGGCCCTAAAAATTGGCATTTTCACCCCTATTTATATATATTATAGCGCAGGGTTTTTTCAATATTCCCCTCATTATAGGCATTTTCAGGATGCTTAGGGTAGGCTCGACTGATAAGGAGAGGATCGGAGGGGCTCACTATTAAGGAGAGGCCGGTTGGGCTCACCATTCCCATGGTGAGGATGCTAGATTGAAAAACATATTTCACATAAATAATTCTTGATAGTTACGACCATACCAATCAAAAGCCAATCATGCAATCATAAAATCCATTGTAGATAGTGACTCTGTTGAACAAACAGAAAGGTAGGAATGACATCTAATAATTGTCACAATAGAATTCAGGGTTTCAGAAAGATTATACCTGCATAGGAGATGAAATTGTCCTCGTTAGAGAACCTACCAGGTTAGAGTTTTCCTTTACTTTTAGAGCTCTCCCCTCATAACCAATATGGATCAAATGACTCAACTAAGTGGAGGAGACATGAGAGACAGATAGCCTAACCACTTCCTAAGAGTGTGAGACGTCGAATCCATTTGCCTCAGATCAATGAAAAATACACAAACACCTCGTCCCTGCCAAACTCATTCACTTGTCCTCTCTCAATGACAACTGTAGGCTCGAGTACCTTTGAGAATTGTCTACGTGGTAATATTATACGCTTCTAGTAAAGAATATATATAAAATTAAGTTAGATGGCACTATAGAATTCTTTGGTGGGTTGGAATTAAACTAGCATATCAAATGTTGCAAAGGGAACATCGTAAAGCATAAATTGAGGAACAATGGCGACATGTGAATAGACAGATTTAAATAAGATGCAAGGCACCTGTAAATAAGATGTAGAGATGTAACAGAAATGAAATTCTATGGTTGACCATGGTTAACCATGAATAATACTAGTAGTATGCAGTACCGTGACAAATAATAAGGATACCCTGACGAATAATAAGGGTGGATTTTACTCATATTTTTAATTAGAACTCTGGTAATGTTTTGATGATTCAGATGCAATCTTATGTTCATTACAAAGTAATTTCAAATTGATAGCATCCAACCTTTTAAATGAAACTGATCAATTGAGATTTGATTTCTAATTTTAAGAATTAGCATGTGCCAATTTTTTATAAGATATATTTGATTTAAAACAATATTCACTAATTCCAAGAAAATAGAACAATAGATAATTTACCCAATTACTCTATTATGCAAATAAGTGTTTTTCACTAGTAATTATGATTGAATTTTGATCATGGATTAATGATTTAGGGTGGTCCAACCTTCATTGAAAGTTATTTAAATCATGTGACTTTGCATAAATCAATTCAACAACAATTTCGAAAAATTTTACAACATCAAATTATTTTAAACTTTACAATTTTATGTATATCAAATTT
>APFE030417271.1:0-22211 GCA_000404065.3 Pinus taeda
AGGGGAGGAAAAGGGGGATGGGAAGATAGGGGAGGGGAAGTGAGGGGGAGGGGGGAAAGGGTAGGGAAAGGGGGAGGCCGGAGCTAGGGGTAGAAGGGTGGAGCTTCAAATTTTTAATTACATAGAATGATAGATTCAACTTTTCCACCTCCATTTCTATCCATTGAGGCTTTATTTCCGGCCTACACATGAAACTCTTAAATTTATTAAGGTATTTTTGTCGTGCTCATGACATCATTGATGTCACATTTTTCTTCCTCCAGTTGGCTTGCCTTATTGGCTTTTCTGTCAGCATCATGATTATTTCCCCTCAAGACATGGTAGAAGGTCACCAAATCAAAAGTGGGGATCAAGTTCTTGGCTCTCATTATGATTTGATTAAGTGTAGAGATCTTAGCCTTTGAAGTATTAATCATATGCCTTATAACTATCATGGAGTCTCCTAACACCTGATTCTTTTTTATCCTATTTCTATGAGCCAAGATTAGTTCTAGAGGCATTCCATAAGCCTCAGCTTGGTTATTGGTCTTTCAGCGTAGCCCCTAAGCATAACTATATTCAATGTTTCCTTTGGGATTAATGAGAATCTCTCCCCCTCCTACCACCCCATATTTTTTATTTTTATTTTTTTTACTATTCAATTTGATTTTATTTATTTGTTTGTGTTAAATTTGTAAATTTTAATTCCTTAATTAATTAATTATTATTATTATTAGTTTTTTTATAATCTTTTTTGTTTGTTAATTTTGTTTTTTTTTGGTTTGTACCTTGATGCTGAACTATAGTAAGTGGTTTCAATCTGAAAACTACTTTTGTTTATGTGTTTGATTTTTTTTGTGAAAAAAACATTTTTAATTTTCTTTACATTTAATATAATTATTTATTTATTAATTATTATTTTTTAAACTTTTTGTCTTTTGGTTTTTTTTTTGTTTTTTTAACTTTTAGAATTTTTTTTTTCAATGGTTTCAGTTTAGTTTTTTTTTTGTATTTTGTATGTATATATAATTTATTTATTTTGCAAGGTTCATGTCAATCATCGACTAGCAACTCGACCCCATTATGTGTCAATTTGATAGTTGATGTTAAAGTTTTCGTTATAATGGATAAAGTAAACCCCCACAATGTGTTAATTTCTTGGTTGATTTTTAAGATTTCATTGCAATGAGTCGAGTTTGTTTACACTGCGTTTAAATTTGATGGTTGGTTTTTAAATTTTCGTTGCAATGTGTCAAGTTGTCTCACGCTAAGATTTTAAAATAGCTATACTTTTAGCATTTAAAAAATAAATTACTCTTGGTATAATGACTCTTTCATTCAGGTGTTCATTCTTAAAGTTTTGTTAGTCATATAATTTTTCCATAACGCCATGGTTGAAATATATTGAAAATTTAAGGTTTTTTATAGTCATGATATTTGGTTTTAATTCCATAGTTGAAAATTTGTCAAAATTTTAAAGTTTTTTTGAGTCACGATATTTTATCTTTAATGTTATGGTTGAAAACAATTATAAGTATTTTATCTTTAACGTCATGGTCGAAAATTGTTGGAATTTTAAGGCTTTTCAGAGACATGATATTTTATTTTTAATGTCATCCCTGAAAATTGTTGGAATTTTGTTAGAAAATCAAAAAGGCAATAAAGGTTTTCTTTTTTATGAGAAAATTTTCGGCGTAAATTACATGATATTTCATTTGTCGATGCGTTTCGAACCAACCAGTGTGATTTACGCCGAAAAATTTCTCATAAACTTGATATGGATCACAGAAGCCTCAATTGAACTATTGAATCCCTGCACAGAAAAGCCATTGCAACTAAGGTTCACCAATTTGAACGAGCATGCTTGAAGGTTTTCTTGTTCTTGATAATTACTTGTGATGTTTCTTATCATTACGATTCTTTATATCTTCTTTCTTTAGTTCATCAAGGAATTACCAAAAGCAACAATAAAGAAAACAATAAACATTAGATGTAGGCACATGCCAGGGAAAAAACCCCCTTGAGAGAAAAACCCAATCAAGATAATTATTCCTTTCAATAGTATTCTTTGAGAATCTTCACCCTAGACCAAGACCAAACCTTCCCTCCATTCCAAGTCAGAATCCCATAATTTCGACCTCTTCCCAACAACTTTGACTAGACAACAACTTACGATAACTGGCAACTTCCGACTACATTGAAACTTGGAAGACTTTGATCTCCCAATCCAGGACATGAAACAAAGAGAGAGAGAGAGAGACACCAAAATTTCGATTTTCCTTGTCTCCTTAGACTTCCCAAACCTGCGTTCGCTTTGGCTTCCTAGCAATACACTTCACACCTTTTCCTAGCTATAAGAGAATTTCACACTTCTACCTAGAAACAGGGAATTTTCACAATTCTTCCTAGCTACAAGAGAATTCAAACTTGTGAGATAATGATACTCCAAATGAATTCGACATGCTTCCTTTTATAGATTTCTTATGGGGTCGAATAGGGTCCTTAGGTCGACTTGATATTCTCTTAGGCTGACATGGTGTGGAGGTTACATAATTCATATTTGACTCAATACTTAACCTTTTTACATGATTCAAAAGCCCAAGAAGGGTTTCTTTAAATGTACAATAATTCTATAGAATAAGTTAAATCCTGGAAGTCCTCAATGGGGACTTTGACCTAAAACATGGTGACCTAAGCTTGAAACCCATGCTTTAATAAGTCACAATAATAATACTAAAAATTCTTTTCTTTATTCTTTTGACAAGTACATTATATAATGACTCAAGTACATTATTGAAGACTGAACATAGTTACATTTTCTAACACTCCCTCTTAACGAGGGAAGCATTCATAATGTACAAATACAATGGAAGATCTCAAACTATATGAACCATGAAGAAATTTAGGTACTCCAATGCCATGGACTAGATTCTTGACCAGGGAAATCTATTCAAACAATCACTCAATAGTTTAGGCACTGCAATGCCATGGACTAGATTCCTAACCCGGGAAATCTATCCAGGTGGGACTAAGATGGACTCAAGCTTTTAGCCCCTTTAGGTGCCCTAAAGTTTTTTTGCTAACCATCAACCCAAAAATCCAGGTGTGTACCCAAAACAAAGCTCAATAATCAACACCACCTTTCCAACTTCGAGACCCATACATCAGCACAAAATTCCAACCATATATCTTCCCAGGAAATGCTTCACTCACAAAGCCTCAACACCCCTTGATCTAGTAGATATAGAATGACCAATCTCTCCCAATCAAATTGATTGGTAACCATCATGCTATCAAATCCTTTAAGAGGTTCACCTGTACAAACACAAACCCAATCAATAATATACTTTCACATGTACATAACCAAATATAAACCTCCGGGGCCTTATAGACAATTTGATGTTGCTTCTCAACTTTTCACAGTAGGACTTCAATCGAATCTTTGACGAAAGATTCCTCAATTGTACATTTTTCTTTCCTACTTCCATGCATCAACATATCCTCCAAAATTCATTCTTAAATTAATACCAAGCTATGCCCTCCCTCTTAACCAGTAAGCATCTCTTCATCCGGACTCCCTCTTAAGCTTAGGGAGATATTTTCTATGCAGGATTCCTTCGGGAGATCAACTTCTTCTTTTCGTCATTAGAGAATCTTCTGTGGCTTCCAATCATTTCATCAGATTTATTATCAGCTTCATCATGCTTGTCACATTGAGCATCTTCACCAAGTTGAAGATTGTGTACCTATACAACTTAGACAACAAGTACAATCATATATACATAATCATGATGTTAGAAATATCAGAATCAAGGAAGCATTTCATTTTTATACATATTAGATACCCATACATAATTACAAACAAGAGATATATACTCTTCAACATCTTGCAAGGGATTTTGTCATAAACCCTAGACTACTTCATAATACCTTTCATTCCATCTAGGGTTTCAATGTTTCTTGTAGAGGTATGACATACCTTACTAAAACATAAAGAAAACCCTAGAAACAATCAGAGAAATATAAAGCATCCAAAAACTTTTCAAAATTCATATGTTAGAATTCTCACTAGGGTTTCATACAAATCCTAGATTTCATACAAATGAATCAATTAAAGTTAATCACAACCTAGTCATTAACCTGACCAACTTCCACTAGGGTTAGTTCCAACCCCTAGATTTTCAATCAACCATCAATCAGTCACTAACATGACCAACTACCAATAGGGTTAGTTGCAAAACCTACATTTCTATTCAATCATCAATCTCAACCAAAAACTCAAAATTCAATAGTCTTTCACAAATCTCAAAATATCATATAGTCATTATATATAAGAGATTTCTACTTCAACTTAGGTTTAACTCCAAAACCCTAGAATTCCAGTTTCACAATCTCAACAATCTTACACAAATCTCAAATCATCATATTTCAGAGATCTTACTTTAACTAAGGTTCAACTCCAAAACCTTAGAATTCTATTTTCACGATCTCAATAATCATTAAATGCATAGATCCTAGATTGTTATATTACACACGTTAGACAATGTCACTACTAGGATTCAAGTGGACAACCCTATATTTTCATTTTCCAACAATCATTTAAAGAGATTTTAGATTTTTATATCACACATACTAGACATTTTAACTTCACTAGGGTTTAACTATAAAACCCCATATTTCCAAATATCATCATCCTAGAATTTCAGACAAGGATTTCCATTAAATCCTAAAACTTATGACCATCGATGACTAGGTCAACACACATATCTAGGAGATCATTCATAATCATATCATATGCCCAACAACATTAATACATCTTCCTTAGAATAAAATAGGGTTTCAACCAAAAGGACATATCTATATATGCCTAGATTTCATCATGCAAATACATTTCATATCATGTGTTAATCAAACCCATCTTCACAAATATGAATGAGAGTTAGAAATACAAACTTGATTAGATTAGGGTTTCATAAGACAAACACACACATACTAAGGACTTCTGAGATAATATAAGGGTCTTTCTCACACATTCCACCAAACCCTAATGAGCTAGGGTTCCAATGTATAAACATAACAAAATCAACATTACTAATATTTCAAGGGTTCAGGATTTTATACCTTATCATTCAACCCTAACAAGTTAGATTTTCCTCATCATACCAAAATCCTAAACATGAAATCATCAACCCAACTTCAACTAGCATTCCACAATATCCCTAAGCAGTTTAAGGTTTCAGACATTCACATTAGCATACCTTTCAGTTATGGTTTTCCAAAACTTGTTTAGGCTTCTACATGATCAAACAAGAATATGAGTGGGGTGGGTAGATTTATCAAGAGATGAATCACCCAAACAAGAATCAATAAGATTCAATACAACTAGTCATAACAACGTTAGTAATAGATAGTCAAATGAATAGTCCTTTCAATCACTGTATTAAAGCATACCTTTGTTTCTTGACTAACCTTGTCTTGAGAGATCCTCCTACTTGCAGATGTTTTCCCTAATCAAGACAATAGAGGGAGAAAGGTGATTAGTATTTAATATAATCAAAACTAAATTAATACATGAACCCAAAAACTAAAAAGACATGAAATAATTATCTTTGAGAGTTGTTGGGGGCTCCCTCCAAAGCTTGAGGGATACCTACAAAATTATAAAAACAATACAAAAATGTCAAGTTTTCCAAAATATATAAAAAACTATAAATTCTAAAACATATAAATCAAAATATCTAAAGCTACAAGCAAAGGACTTAATAGTGTAAGTCCCTAATGTCGGGTTCTTCGGGCTTTAATTTCTTTGAGTCTCCTTCTACAACAAGGTTGGCTTGATCCCTTCCTCTCTTATTATTATTTGGATTCTCGGGACAATCACTTTTATAGTGACCCTTCTTATGACATTGATAACACTCTATCTTGGAAAAGTCAAATTTCTTCCTCAATCCTTTGACCTCTTTCCTTTATTATGAGAAACATAAGCATTTGATACTCCTTCAGGATTGGTGACCATAGATATTCTTAGTTCTTATTAACTACAGGCGGTCCACAATTCTTCAAAGGTGGGAGATACATTCCAACTGTTGAGACCTGCAGCAAATGCACCCCAAGAGTGTGGTAATCCTAATAGAGTAGTGATCACAATTTCTTTATCCGGAACAATCTCATCAATGGCTAAGAGATCATCCCAGAGTCTAGATATCTTCACAAAGAAGATTTCCACAATATCATCTTTAGTCATCTTTGTAGTCCACAACACATTCTTCAAACTTGCTACTTGACCAATATTCTTAATAGTAAACAACTTTGACAAGGCTTCACACATTTCCTGAGCATGTACGATGTTAGCAATGAATGGGAAAATATTGTCCTTTATCCCTTCTACCATCAGAGTCACGACCACCAATTCTAATTCCCTGCATTACGCTTTGTCAGCATCATTGGATTCTTCTGTAGGATTCTTTACATTTCCTCTTACCAAGTCCAGCACCTTGTTTTTCTCGAGGAATAGGTCAATCCTCTTCTTCCAAGACTAGTTATAGGCTTCTTCAAGTTTTTCCTCACCCTTGATTGAGTTATACATCTTCCTTTAATATAATAGACTCCTTCCCTGAGATAGTACTTGTGAATGGATCAAGTGCTTGAGACTGCCTTTTTCTTCTTTCACCAAAGCTCTGATACCATGTTAAAAAATCGAAACGATGGTAAATATTTTCTTGTTCTTGATAGTTACTTGTGATGTTTCTTATTATTACAATTCTTTATATCTTCTTTCTTTAGTTCATCAAGCAACTACCAAAAGCAACAACACATAAAACAATAGACACCAGATGTAGGCACATGCAAGGGAAAAACCCTGTCAAGATAATTCTTCCTTTCAATAGTATTATTTGAGAGTCTTAACCCTAGACCAAGTCCAGACCTTTCCTTCACACCAAGTCAGCCTCCCAGAATTTTGACCTCTTCTCAGCAACTTCGACTAGGCAACAACTTATGGAAACCAAAAGCTTTCGACAACAATTGGAAGACTTCGATCTCCCAATCTAGGACACGAAATAGAGAGAGTGAGACACCAAAATTTTGATTTTCCTTGTATCCTTACACTTCCCCAAAATCGCATTCACTTTGGCTTCTCGACAACAGACTTCACACCTTTTCTTAGCTACAAGAGAACTTCGCACTTTTGCCCAACAACAAGATATTTTTGCACTTCTTCCCAGCGACAAGACAATTCAAACTTGTGAGAGAATGATACTCTAAATGACTTCGATGAGCTTCCTATTATAGGCTTCTTGTGGGGTTGAATAGGTTCCTTAGGCAAACTTGATCTTGTCTTAGGTCGAAATGGTGTGGAGGTTACATAATTCATATTTGACTCAATATTTAACGTTTTTACATGATTCAAAAGCCCAAGAAGGGTCTCTTTAAATGTACAATAAATCTATAGACTCAAAATAAATCCCAGAAGTCCTTAATGGGGACTTTGACCTAAAACATGGTGACCCAAGCATGAAACCCATGCTTTAATAAGTGCCAATAATAATAATAAAAATTCTTTTCTTTATTCTTTTGACAAGTACATTACATACTGACTCAAGCAAATTATTGAAGACCAAACATAGTTACATTTTCTAAAAATTTTAAGGTTTTTCGGAGTCATGATAGTTTGTCTTTAATGCCATTTCTAAAAAATGTTGAAAATTTACCCCGAAAAAAAGGCGTTATTCCAACATCAACACTTTTTGTTTTCAGGGTGTTTTTTGCACAAAAAATTTTGCTTTTATTACCATTTGTAAAAAATGTTGAAAATTTTGCCTCGAAAAAAAAAGGTGTTGATGCAACATCAACACTTTTCATTTTCGGGTTATTTTTTCATGTTTTTGGGGGTTTTTGTTTAGAGTTCTCGTTTTGAGGTAATAGTTCTCGTTTGACCGATAACTTTGTTCTTTTTGTTATCAATTAGACATGTAATTTTATTACAGATGGCTGGTATTGACTCATAAGTTGAATCAGTATTGTTTTCATGTATTGGAATCACTCACCTCATCACTTTTCCACATGCTACTTTACATCTCTGCAAACTGTCAATAATTTGAAATCTGCCTAATCGAGCTACAAGAAACCCCCAATTTTGTTCCTTCCCTGCATAAATTGACTCATTGAGTGTGCCTGAGCTTGGTAACATCCCATTTTCCTTTATACAACCTTTAACCACATTTTCCACCCTTCAAAACACTATTATACTTCATAAATTTTCTCTTGGATGTTCCCTGTGGGAAAACATGGAATCTTGTAGCAATATGAAAATTTCCTTAGAATTCCTCCAAAATTACACCAGAAGTTTTTCCATCATCCCTAAGCATTAAAAAATATCCATTAAACCTTGAATATGTAGTGTAGATGATTAAAGTCCCTTTAGGAACTTTTCCTTTATAGTTGTAGTTTCCTTCCTATAATTAGGGTTTGCTGCTTTTTCTATGTCTTAGCTTTGATATGCAACATAGTAGTATTGGTTTACCTTCAAAATTCTTGAAGTAATTGCTTTGTCTTCTTGCAAGTAGAATAGGGTTTACCTCAGTGATTTACTTTCCTAAAATAACACAAGTTTACTATCTACAAAACATAATAGAGTTACATTTTTTCATTTAGATTTTTGCAAACTAGATTAGAGTTTACTTTTTTTTTTTTTTTCATTTAATTTTCTGCAATAGAATAGGGTTTAATTCAATGGTTTTCTTTCTTGCAAAGTAGAATATAACTATTTATTGTTCACTAAATTTTCTAATCATTTCCTTTAGCTTTGTGGTATTTGTGCATTTCAACTTCTCTTCATCACATTAGATCAACCTAAGTAGATTACATTGCATGTTGTACATATAGTACTGACACCTCTTAAGTTTGTACGGACCCCGGGTTGATAATAAAGCTGAATACCATCAAGGGTTTCAAAATTCTTGTTGAAATACCGAGGGCCATCAAATCCCATCAAAGTGGTAGAATTACCTCGATATGCAGGGCTAGGCTATGGTAGAAAGGAAGATGGAGAATTATCCAAGACCATTGATGAAAGAAACTCCTTTGAAATCCAGAGAAGCAAGAGAGTCTTCAAGTAACGAGTTTGATTTAGTGTAGGCTGAGAGAAAATCACACCATTGCAACAACTGTGATTTCAATTTATCTCAAAATGGAGGTGAGAATTTAATAGGACGAACTAAGTCAAGTTTTCCTCACTAGATTTGCACCAAAGGCACCCATTAAAGGTATAACTATTCCAACATTCATTTTGATTATAAGAAAATTGGTAATGTAAAGCAAAGTTTATGGCATAGAAAACTATGTACATTTTGTGGTTTGAATAACCATGCTACTACCAAGTTTTGCAAAAGAATGGTGTTGTACAAGAAAGTTGTGCCAATCAGGAAGGAGACATGACATAAATACCTCTCTCCACATTGGGAGAAAAATAAGGGCAAGAAAGCTTGGACGAAGAAACATCATTGTAACCATTGCAACAAGGGTGGACATAAAAAATCCACATGTTGGGAACTCCATCTAGAGCTACATCCAAAGAAGGAAAAAGAGATTGGATGAAGAAAAACCATTGGAACCATCGTAGAAAGGGTGGAATTAAAAAATCCACATGTTGGGAAATCTATCCAAAACTGTCCAAAGAAGGACAAGGAGTTTGGGACAAAAATTGTGAAGGAACCAATTAATGAAGCAAGCCAACTATAGGAAGAAGGTCAGTTACAAAAAAAGATCGAGAGAGAAAGCCTATTTTCATTGATGATTGAAAGGGTGGGTATCCAACTTAAGTTAGTTGAGAATGACCATCATTGTAAATCACTTGTTGCTTCTAATATTTGCAACATATGGAATAAAATGATCTTTGATAGATTCTACAATAATACTCCTAGTTGTGATTTCATCCTTCTCATGTTTTCCATTCCCTTCATGATATGAAGGTTTAATGACCTTTCCATTGACAATATCCATGACATCATTCTTAACAAGAATGAGATCAATTCTAGTCTTCCAGGCACTGCAATTTGTAGCTCCTTCCAACTTGTTCTTTGACTGATAGAGGAACCCATGGTTATAGATAAACACACAGATTTCAGTTGTAGGTCTCATGGAGAGTGATCTCAATTCCATTTCCTTCACCAAAGCTATGAAACCATGTTGATTTTTCAAGTGAAATAGATACCTATTGGTGTTGTGTTTTTTGATTTCTGAGTATTCGATTGAGCATTTTGGTTTAGAAACCAATTTAAGTCTCATTTATTGTAGATTTTCCCTTTTCGAGATTTGTAGAAGGGAGAATATGTACTTGCATATTTTGTATGATCTCTATACACTGAAGCAAGGAAACAAGATTTGAATTATTGAAGGGAGTTCTTTGTTTGAGCTTGTACATGCAAGCTGAGACAGGTTGTTATTGCAAATGCCATTTTTTGACTTGAAGTTATGTGCTTGTAGATTATGTATGATCTCTGTAAGCTGCAACTAGGCAGCGAGATATGAATTATTACAAGAAATTATTTGTCTAAGCCCGTACACGCAAATTGATATGGTGTGGTATTGAAAGGGAAATTTTGACACTTGAAATGAGCCTTTGTACGCAAACTAAGATGGTGCAGTACTAAAAGGGTGATTTTTCCACTTGAAGTGAGAGTTCAGTTAAAGGAGAATGTCTCTTTGTAGGAGAGACATTGCCATTTCAAGTGAGAGTTTCGACCTTTAGTACTAACAAAGAAGAGCATCCTTATTGGAGATAAGCTAATGAAGAAGCTACGCAGTTGAGCAAAGCGCAGAGACATAGCCCACATTGGGTGAACTTCGTTAACAATTCGTTGATCTCTTATCTCATGCGATTGATCTTTTGTCTCATGTTTTCTTATGCATGTTATTTTCACATTGTGATCATTAAATGTATTAAGTAATGAATTTGGATACTATCAACACATCCGCGAGTTTAATATTTAATTGTATTCAAGCTTGTTAATGCAATCAAGCCATAAGATCACTTTTAAGAATTCATGCCTTGTTTAAGGGGCTTTTTTTTGAGATCATGTTTGGGATCGGTTGCCTTTGAGATCCGGATTAGGTTTGGTATAAGAGAAGGTCTAATAGGTATTCCAAGTATTCTATTAGAGATGGGAAAATCATCAAAGAATGCATGGCTCAAAGAACTAGAGAAAATCAATGAGAACATTCAAGGCCATCGATGAAAGAAACTCTAAAGCCACAGAAGAAAAAGAGTCTTTAATTAACGAGTCTAAAGTAGTGTATGTTTATATCACATCACACCATTCCAATAATCGTGATTGCAAGCCATCTCCAAATGGAGGGGAGAATTTAAGAGAATGAGCTCAATGAAGTTCTCCTCACTAGATTTACACCAAAGAAAACCATTCAAGGTATAACTATTTCAACGTTCATTTTGATTATAATAAAAATGGCAATGTAAAGCAACGTTTATGGCATAGAAAAGCATTTTCATTTTGTGGTGTGAATAACCTTGTTGCTGCTAAGTGTTGGAAAAGAAAGACATTTTAAAGGGAAGTTGTGTTGATGAGGAAGGAGACATGATATAAAGGCCTCTCTCCACATCAAGAGGAAAAGAAGGGTAATAAAGCTTGGATGAAGAAAAAACATTGCAACCATTGCAACAAGGGTGGACATCAGAAAACCACATGTTGGGAACTCCATCCATAACTGTGTCCAAAGAAGGAAAAGAAATATTGGATGAATAAAAACTGTTGCAACCATTGCAATAAGGGTGGAAATAAAAAATCCACATGTTGGGAACTGTATCCATAGCTATATCAAAATAAGGGTGAGGAGTTTTGGTAAGCACCTGTGAAGGAACCAACCGATCAAGCAATCCAACTTTAGGAATAAGTCCAGTTAAAAAAACAAATCGAGAGAGAAAGCCTATTTTACTTGATGAATGAAAGGGTGGGTAGATTACTTGAGTTAGCTGAGAATGACCATCATTGCAAATAAGTTGTTATTTCTAAGACCCCTAGATGGGAAAAAACTTGTAAATGTGATGAAATGTATAACATCGCTTATAAATGAAACATATTGATATTGTAGGCCTTTGCTAGGTAGCAAAGGGTATGGGTTCTCTTGGAAGTCAGAGAGATATGTCTCATCTCATGATATACAATTTTGGGATCCAAAATTCCTTTAGTTGGGAGGAATGATCTAGGAGGCTTGAGGAAAACTCAAAAATAAAAGTGCTAAAAATTTGATTGAAGTATCGCCATGTCAAAAAGCTCGACAAGAGATTTCCAACGTCACGAACAAGATCTCAAGCAAATTTTGTGTGAAAAAGTTATTGCAGTTTGAATAATTTGACCAAACATTAAAAAAATAAAGTCAAAGTCAAGGGACACATGGCATGTCCATAAAGTGCCACGTGGTAGGCCATACGAGGGTGATGTTGCAGATGCAGGATGATGTGGCAAGGCTAGAATGTGACACATGGAAAGGGTTGTCTGGTTGGGCATCCAGTAGCGGCAACAGGTGGCCACAAGTGACCCAGTGAGTTTCCATAATGTGGCCTAATTAGGTGGTGCTATGTGGCACCTCACTAGAAACCCAAAAATGGTGAGGTCAAGTTGAAAGTCGTTTGACAGTTGTATAGGCCACATTTTATATTAATATTTAGTATGGTTTGATATATGTTTGTCAGGAATGGTTAATAATTAACAAACCATATACAACATATGGTTATAAATATATTTAAAATACACCGAAAGGGGGAGGCCCACAAGTTTGACCCTTGGACCTCTCCCCCAAACAAAGCTTTAATATAACTTCTGCTAACCAAGTCTGCCAATGAATTTGCATTGGTAACTCTTCCCACAATATTAATTTAAACCAGAGTTTATTCGTTCAATGAGGGGGGTGATCAACGGGTCCGTACATGGGCACAATTTTCAAGGTGGTATATATTAATTGCATAAAGTATAGTTTGTGTGGAAAAAATATCGAGGCAATGGAACCCAAAGGTGATGTTGACAGAAACCTATGATGTTTATAGTCGTTCTTCATGATTTTCCCAGACAACCCCAATGGTGTAAAAAAAATTTGGATCTGAGCAATGGATCTAAGGGCTCATTTTAAAAAGCCCACATGTGTCATTAATGCTTGGCACATATTTCAAGACAGAGATTCACTTTTTAGAAGCTGGTTATGTTTACAGTCAAAAGTTGCAAAATTATGAAATAAACCTTTTGGTGTTGTGTTTATTGTGTTTTGAGCAGTGGTTCTGGGGGCTCCTAGTTAAATCCCACATGTGTCATTAATGCATGACACAAATTTCGAGGCATAGAAACTAATGTAAGTCTCATTTATTGTTGATTTTCCCTTTTTGAGTTTTGTAAAAGGGATAATATGTATTTGTAGGTTTTGTAGGATCTCTATATACTGCAACAAGGAAACGATATTTGAATATTTGCAGGGAGTTACTTGTTTGAGCATGTACACACAAATATAGATAGGGTGGTGTTGAAAAGTCCTTTTTTCCACTTGAAGTTATGTACTTGCAAATTTTGTATGATCTCTGTAAGCTGCAGTGAGATCTAAATTATTGTTGGGAATTATTTGTTTGAGATTATACATGAAAAATGAGACAGTGTGGTGCTGAAAGGGTCATTTTGACACTTTAAGTGAGTATGTGCACACAAAGGAAGACAATGTGGTACTGAAACGACCATTTTTCCACTTGAAGTGAGGTTTAGTCAAAGGAGAATGTCTCTTTGTAGGAGATATTTGCCACTTGAAGTGAGAGTTTCATCCTTTTTTACTGACAAATAAGAGAAAATAATAAAGTGGCTATGCTATTGAGCGAAACCTGGAGACGTAGCCCACACTGGGTGAACTCCTTTACCAACTCAGTGATGTATCATCATATGCGATTTATCTTTTGTCTCATGTTTTCTGATGCATGTTATTTCCGCATTATGATCATTAAATGCATTAAGGAATGAATTATGAGAATATCAACACATCCACAAGTTTGATATTCAATAGGATTCCAACTTGTCTTGTTCAAGGGGCTTTCAGCTAGATCAAGTTTGGGATAGGTTTCCTATCGGATTTGGATCACGTTTGGTATGAAAGTAGGTATAACAGGGATTGCATATATTGAGTCAGAGATGGGAAAAGCATTGACGGATGCATGGCTCAAAAATTTCAAGGAAATCAAACAAAACATTCAAAAAAAGAATGTTGAGTTAAGAAGAAAGCTTAGAGAAGCAATAGAGGAGAAGTAGAGATTGTAGCTTCAGTTACACCCACATAAGAGGCCTTGGTAAAGTTCCTGTGTGATGAAGGCTTAGCAAAGCCATCCTCACCTGATCCAGAGTCAAAAATTGAGGTAAACAATGTAAGTGATTATTTAGTTTTATGTTCTTGTTATGATGATGATTTTAGAGCTTTTGAAAATCACACTAGAGGCATTGGATTGAAGCTAATAAAGAAAATGGGATATGAAGGAAAAAACCTTGGAATTGATGGGCAAGACATTGTGAATACCATCCAAGTGGTAGAACTACCTTGATATGTAGGACTAAGCTATGGTAGAAAGGAAGGTGGATCATTCTCCAAGACCACTGATGAAAGAAAGTCCAAGGCCATAGAAGCAAGACATTCTTCAAGTAACTAGTCTGAATCAATGCAGGTTGAGAGCACATCACACCATTATTGCAGCTGTGATTGCAAGTAATCTCTAAATGGAGCTAACCATTTCAAAGGATGAGTTAAATCAAGTTCTCCTCACCCAATCTATGCCAAATACAACCATTCAAGGTATATCTATTTCCATGTTCATTTTTATTATAAAAATAATTTTCAATGTAAAGCAAAGTTTATGGCATAGAGAATCATGTACATTTTGTGGTTTGAATAACCATTCTTCTTCCAATTGTTAGAAAAGAATGACGTTGTACAGGAAAGTTGTGTCAATTACGAAGGAGACACGACATAAATACTTCTCTCCACATCAGGAGAAAAGTAATGGCAAGAAGGCTTGGATGAAGAAAACCCATTGAAACCATTATAATAAAGGTGGACATCAAAAAGTTGCATGTTGGGAACTCCCTTTAGAGCTTTGTCCAGAGAAAGGAAAGAAAGCTTGGATGAATTAAAACCATTGCAAAAATTGCAACAAGGGTGGACATAAGAAAGCTACAATTTGGGAACTCCATTTAGAGCTACGTCCAAAGAAGGACAAGGAGTTTGGGTAAGCACATGTGAAGGAACCAATTGATAAAGTAGCTCATGAAGCTATCTAGTTATAGGAAGAAGGCTAGATATAGAAACATCTTGAGAGGGAAAGATTGTTTCCCTTTATGACTGAAAGGTTAGTAGCCTACTTTAGCTAGTTGAGAATGAACATAATCGTAAATCACTTGTTGCTTATGAGAAACCATAGATGGGAAAAATCTTGTAAAAGTGATGAAATGTATAATATCACTTTTGAATGCACCATAGTGATATTTTAGGCCTTTG
This sequence comes from Pinus taeda, assembly GCA_000404065.3. Lineage (NCBI taxonomy): Eukaryota > Viridiplantae > Streptophyta > Pinopsida > Pinales > Pinaceae > Pinus > Pinus taeda. The sequence continues at coordinate 15,508 of APFE030417271.1, forward strand.
CTAAGTAGTGAAGGGTATCAATTTTGTTTTAAATTAGATAGACATGTATGGTCTCATGATATAAACTTTTGGGTTCGAAAAGTCCCTCAATTGGGAGGAATGATCTATGAGGCTCTAGGAAACCTCAAAAATAAAATTTGTCCAAATTTGATGGAAGTTGTGCGATGTTGAAGATCTCGATAAGAGATTTCCAATGGTGTGAATGAGACCTCAAAGAGATTCTGTATGAAAATTTTATCAATCAAGAAAAAATTCAAAGTCAAAGTCAAGGGACACACAACATGTTCATACAACACCATGTGGCAAGCCATATGAGCGTGATGTGTCAGATGTAGGACTAGAATGCCACACGTGGCAAGGGTTTTCTGATTAGGCATCCAATGGCAGTGATAGGTTGTGAAAAGTGACCCAATGGGTTTACACCATGTGCCCTAATTAGGTGGTGCCATGTGGCACCCCACTCGAAACCCAAAAAGGATGCAGTTCAGATAAAATTTAACAGTTGGATAGGCCACATTTTATATTATTATTTGCTATGGTTCGATATATTTTTGTTGGGCACTGTTAATAACCAACACACCATATACAACATATGGTTATAACCATATTTAAAACACACCAAAAGGGGGAGGCCCATAGATTTGACCCTTGGACATCTCCTACAAAGAAACTTTAATATAACCACCACCAATGGATTTGCATCAGTAACTCTGCCCATGAAATTTACTTAAACTAGATTTTATTCATCCACCGAGTGGGAAGATTAGTGGGCCCATGCATGGGCACAATTTTCATGATGGTTTGCATTAATTGTAGAAAGTACAGTCTGCTTGGCACATATATCGAGGCAATGGAGCCTAGAGGTGACGGTGAAAAAAACCTGTGATGTTTAAAGTCATTCTTCATGATTTGTAGAGATGATTCCAACTATGCAAACAAAATTTTGATTTAAGCAGTGGATATGAGGGCTCATATTTAAAATCCCAAATGTGTCATTAATACTTGGCACAAATTTAAAAACAGAGATGCAAGTTTCAGAAGTTAGTCATGTTTTCAATAAAAAATTATAGAATAACGAGATGGACCTTCTCGAGTTATGTTTTCTATGTTTTGGGCATCATATATGAGGGTTTATGGTTAAATCCAACATGTGCCATTAATGCATGGCACAAATTTTGAGACAAAGATGCACTTTCCATAAAATGGTTATGTCTATAGTCAAAAAGTTGTAGAATGATGAGACAAAACTATTGGTGCTGTGCTTGATGTGTTTTGAACAACAAATCTGAAGGCTCATGATTAGAAGACCATATGTTTCATTAATGCTTGTCAGGAATTTCAAGACAAAGATGCAGTTTTTAGAAGCTATTCATGTTTAAAATCAAAAGTTGTAGAATGAAGTGACAAAACTACTAGTGTTATGCTTGTTGAGTTTTGAGTATCTGATTGAGCGTTTTGGCTCAGAAACAAACGTAATTATTACTTATTGTTGATTTTCCCTTTTCAAGATTTGTAAAAGCGAGAATATTTACTTGAAGATTTTGTATTATGTTTGTTGTCACTCACTGCAAAATTAGTTTTCAACCGTCAAAATAGACCAAAAGAGAAGAAAGGTTTGCAACCATCTCCCAAAACACATAATCACTCAAAGCTAAATCACACCCCTCCATTGCATAATGCTCAGAATAAGCTTCCAAAGAGTATATGGAACTCCTTAAATGGACACCTGAATAAGAAGATATGACCTGTTAAAGTTGAAGGTTTTGTCATTGTTGAAAGGAGGAAATAATCGCAGATTGGAGGTCCGAGAGCATATCGCAAATCACACATCGGTGGATCAGGTAGCAATGAGGCAACCAGAGGTGTGGGGTGACATCAGCGATCAGTGATCGCCAATATCGCAAATTGGTGGATCGACAGTTTCTCGTCAATGGCGCTAAGTGCATATCGACCTATCGGTAGCTGGGGGTCCATGGAAATCAACGATCGATGATCGTGCTCAAAACGTCATCGCTCAGCACATCGTGCATTAAAGCCTCGATAAATCGGGGGGTCCGGGGTGAATCAATGATTGACGATCACAATAGTGCAAGTGATATCAACATATCGACGATTGCCGATCTTAAATTAACCACTATAAAGGAATTGTGGGAAAGGAATTTCGATAGGTGTAAATCAACAGGAAAGGTCAAAAATGATTTACAAAGGAAATCAACAAAAAAACCAAGTGCGGATGGGCCTTTTCTCTCTCCTCTAGAGGGCCACGTGGCAGAGTATTATTGGATCCGGTAAAGACACAGTGGTGCTGACGTCAGCATGACGTGGTAGTATGACGAACACGTGGCATGCAGATTCAACATTTTGAGGGGTCACAAGGGGTTAAAAACATGGTGACACGTGTCACCACTCACAAGGTGACACATGGCAGTGGGTGATGTCACATCGGAGATTGAAAATTGACGTTTATAGGCTGAGGCATGTTGTTACACAAACTAAAACCTTTGATTGCGATCCGCCGAGAAAGGGTCTCTAATATGGGTTGGCACGTGGTCACATAAATAGCTAAAAGAACTAGGGGCTAAACAAGGAGGGAGATCGACGATTGACGATTAGTGGTTGTGGTGTGTGGTGCATAAAAATGAAATCGCCGATTGCAAACCTCCGACTAAGGGGCTTTGATAAGGGGGATGGCACACATTCACATAAAACGCCGAGGCACTAAGGGGTAAGAACTAAAGGGATATCGTAATCAGAGATCGCAAACATGTTGCAGCTCCAATATAAAATCCCTGATAGGAAATCTCCAATTTTCCGACCTCTGATATTTGGTTGAGCACTAGGTCATAACCCTCTAGTCAAGGATGAAGAAATACTGAAAGGGATTAAAGAAAAAGGGGCTTAAAGATATTGGTGTTCGTAGTTTTACAAATCCTGTCCAGTTTAAAGTTCCCGAATAGCCTGAGCTCTGATACACTATATAACTATTTAACAGGGCATGTATGGCTCCAATAGTGTTCCACAAGAAGTCTAGAGGGACATATGAGTTGGCAGCAGTGTTCGGGATATGTCATGTCCACTATGCGAAACCACTTTTGGGTCCCTGTAAGTGCAGAAGTGAAATTGTTAAGAGTACGAGGCATGATGTGGCAGGAACATGGCAAGACCAAAGCTTTGAAGGTGCATGGGTCGGCAGCTGAGACATTGAATGAAGGCATGGTGCAGTGGTAAATCAATATGGGGACTCAGGAAGACTTAATGCTTCAGCATGGAGCTCCACTCAGTCATAAATGTAAAGGACTGGCCGGACAAACTCTGCTGCTGCTATGTGACAAGAAAGCACAGTTGATCACTACCAACTCCTGAGAATGGTGAAGTCAGATGGTTATAGTGAAAGCGATAGGAAATGACGGAGTAGCAAGAAAGGCACATCAGCGCAGAGATGTGGCTCATTCAAGGTCCTTCATAGGAACAACAGAAGGACATCTTCCTCCATCATCCTTTCGTTTTCCTTTTTTATTTTATTTTTTAATTGCTGTCTATTTTCAAGAAAGGAATCAAATCCTTGAGAATCATTTTGTGTAGTAGGGATATTGCACGTTGAGACGACTAGCCGATGAGACAACTAGTCCTGGGCTGATATATTTTGTAATTATTGATTCTAAGCCCCCCTTCTCTGTATAAATAGGTGGAAGAAACGCTTAATACGGGTTCCAGAATTCTGCACCCGAGTGCTCCAAATTCATTGGTTCCATTTTGGTTCTAAATGTTTGTTCATGAGGTACTTGAGCTGTAGATTACTGAATGTAAATGGACTGGTGAATGGGACTCATTTTGAAGATTAATGAAACTCTTTGATGATTCCAATCATGGCAATGCGAAGTATGTTTTCCCCTCTGTGAATCTCATTTCATTTATGTTTTTCCTTCTTTGAAATAGTGTAATGAAGCTGTGGGTTTCACCCATGTTCAAGATTGTATATTTGTTACTAAGCAGCAACAATACCTGTGTTAGATACATATTTACTTAAGTACTTGTAATGTGCACATATTTGCTTATGCTTTTAGTGACAGATGTGCCCATGAGGTATATGGCCTGAAAACCTTGACTAGAACTCTACTTTTTCTGCCCTTTCATTTCCTCCCTCTTCCATATTTTTGCTAGAACATTGTGGCTTAGGATTCTTCATAGCGATCATCCCTACGCACTGAATCCCCTCATCCCTTTCCTCCTCTCCACTTTATTACAACGCCAATATTAAGACTACCTATTTTTATGTGTCAGTCACCAGAACCAAACATTTCTCTCTGAGGTTGGCCCGATTGACCCCCTAAACATTCAGATCGATGTATCGGCCTAGGTTTACCTTCATGAAGGCCTATTGAACCAAGCACCCCTTTATTCTCTTTTTCCAACTACCTTACAATTGGAGTGTAACCGATATCCCCCATTGATAATATTCCATGCACTCCTCTATCTAACATGTCCTAGGCACTGGTTTACAATCAACCCAGACGCTGTCTCTAGGAAGCTTTCTATGTCCTTCGAAGCACTTGTGATACGGGTGCCAGAAAAAGCCACAACATCTTTGCGACATCATTTTCGAGAAACGGATTAGAATATTTTTCCTTGGGTACGACAAATATTTACATTCCATCTGTTAGGTGAGCAAGGGAAGTGTGGGTTGAAGATCTCTCACCTTGGCATCTCCACTGTATGAATTTCATTATAAACACCCTAGCGACTCCACTATATGAATATTGATTGTAAACACTCTAGTGACTACATTGTCAAGACATGGAAGAGGCGATAGAAGTGATGGATGAATAAATAAAAAAACTCCTTATATAGACTGATAAAGATGGAGTTAGAAAGTATAAACCTTCGATGGTAGTATTCCTCTTTCTCTATTGAAGGACAAGAAGTTAGGACGCATGAAGAAGAGGAGGATGATATTTTTTCACTTCTAAATGATGATGAGATGAATGATTGCTACAATAAGTTCTTTGATTTCATGATGACTTAGCTGCACAAGAGAAATTTTCTTCGGTCATCTAGAATGAGATCAAGGGGACACGACCAAAACAAAGGCACTTCCTCCGAAGAGCCTCCTAGGCTAGCTGACAAGGGGAAGGGGCCTTTAGATCCAAATTGCTTTAAACCCAAAGTCCTCAAAGAAGAGAGGTCACCCTCCCCCTCCTCACCTATCTGTGAGAAAGGAAAGGAGCCAAGTAATGTTTGTGGCTACCCTAACCAAGAGGATATTGGTTAGCAAACTTCTTAAGAAATTGAGGCAGCTGAAATTTTATCTCTTCAGTTATACGACCCAGTAGCTGATTACATGACAACATTCCTTGGTCATCAATAGGTGTCATGCATGGGGTATGTATCAAAACTTTTTTCTGTAGATTTTTCATGGTGCATGCCTATTTTAGCCACTGATTTTCAAGAACACATCCAAATTAGAACGTTCATGGAGGAGATCAAAAGAAATGAGCTTCAAATATCTGTTTGGGGGCAGAGATGTATGCCTATTTTAGTTGTTGAATTCTAATTGAAGAATGAAATAAGGTCTAGTACTCTAATGCTGGGTTGGTTTCATTGGAGGGTTGAAATCACTTAGGTGAATTGATGCCCTATACGTAAGTAGGAATTGTGTATAAATAAGCTCACTAGTTGAGCATTTACTTTCCAGTTGGTAGAATTTATTTTTCTGCATTTTAGTTTGATGAGGAAAGGAATTTCTGTGAATAAATTTTCATGGATATTTTATGGTTGTATAAGTTCATTATATTTTTAACTCCATGCCCAATGGTGAATGCTACTGGTCTACAGGTTCTCAGCACCTTGCTAGCAAGGCACTGCCCCCAGTTGGAGCCAATGTTGTCACTCACTGCAAAATTGTTTCAGCTGTCAAAAGGGTGCAAAAGAGAAAAAAAGTTTTCAACCATATACCAAGCCGTAGAATCACTCAAAGCTAAATCGGACCCCCTCCATTTCATAGTGCTCGGAATAAGCTTCCCACTAGTATATGGAACTCCTCAAATGGACCTTAGAATTAGAAGATATGACCTATTAAAGTTGAGGGTTTTTTCATCGTTAAAAGGAGGAAAGAATCACATATTGGAGGTTCGAGAGAATATCGAAATTGCACATTGGTTGATCAGATAGAAATGAGGCAATCAAAGGTGTGTGGTGACATTAGCAATCAGCAATTTTCAATATTGCAAATCGGTGGATTGTTGATTTCTCTTCAGTGGTACTAAGTGCATATCAGCCTATCGGCAGTCGGGGGTCCATGGCAATCGATGATTGGTGATCACTCTTAGAACATCATGGTTTATCGGTGCATGTCGCATTAAATTTCTCATAAATCGGGGATCCGGGGTGAATCAACGATTGATGATTGCAATAGTGCAAGTGTTATGAAACCAACTCACAAAAAGATAGAAAAGATAGATCAATGACTTAGAAATCAACCTCTTCGAGGGGGCAACCTCATTTACATTACACAAATGAACAATTCTTAGATGATATAAATGACAATACCTCCTTTCTATATATAGGAGTCTAAGGGGTCATAATATAATCAGAGCCGACATAACAATAATAATTTAAGGGCACAATATTAACAATAGTGGGCTTCTATGGGGCACAATAATAACAATATGGGGACTACATGGGCAAAACAATATAATAAGGGGGTT